>PVIY010019575.1:0-45585 GCA_004026745.1 Myrmecophaga tridactyla
GAATGGCTAAACCAAGAAAGGAAAGAAGTTCCTGTTTGGTCAGGAGGAGAGGAATATTTTAAATTCTCTGTTTGCATTGAGTGGTAGTGCCTTTTTCAGTAGGGGAGAGAGGAAGTCCTAAGTAAGTGACTTGAGGTTTATAAAACTGCCCTTTATCTTTGGAGACTCTATATCCCTTTAGCTGTAAATAGTTAAGGAGGGTGACCATGTGCTCTTGTGATAAGTCCTCGGAGGACTGCACGGTAGGAGATCACTACATATTGAATCAGTTTACTGGGATGTAAATTTAATGCTTGTAAGTCAGAAGCTAATGCTTGTCCAAATAAACAAGGCTCTCTCTAAAGCCTTATGGTAAAACTGTCCATGTTAATTGCTTAAAAGAAGTTCCAGTAATGGGGTCTGTCCAAGTAAAGGCAAATGGGTCTTGAGAGTTGGGTTGCAGTGGAATAGTGCAGAAAGCACCTTTAAAGTCTAAGACCACATAATGTGTAGTATTTGGGGGGATTTGGGAGAGTATAGAATATGGATTAGGAACTATAGGAGCAATGGGTATGGTGGCTTGGTGAATTGCCCTAGGTTCTTGGACTTGCCGGTAAATGCCATTTGGTTTCTTTACTGCTAAGATAGGAGTACTGGCCGGGGAGGCTGCTTCTCTGAGGTGTCCGGAGGTCAATAGCATCTCAACTATGGGTTTCAGGCCCATGAGAGCTTATGGGGTGAGGGGAAATTGAGGTTTGTTTGGGAATTCTCCAGGCTCTCTGAGTGAAACTTGAACAGGAGCAAGATGTTTAGCAATGGAAGGGGTAGAGGTATCCCATACCCGGGGATCTGCTTTTTCTAGCCACTGGGGCAGAACTTGTTTCCTTAGAGGAAGAGAGTGTTTCTCCCACAGACAGGGGCAGGACGGCTTGAGGCAATTTGTTGGCATATTTTATTTCTGTTAATTGAAGGGTTGTTTTAAGTCTTGTTAAAATATCTCACCCTAATAAAGATGTGGGACAGCTAGGAATTTCTAAAAAACTATGCGAAAAGTTACAGTTTTCTATACTGCAAGCTAGGGGTAATTTTTTAAGAGGAACTGAGCACTGACCTGTAATATCCATGATTGAAATCGAAGAGCGAATGAGCTGCCCCGAATGCTCAGGCAGGACAGAGCGTATGGGGCCCATGTCTAAAATGAAAGAAATGGGCTTACCTGCCACTTTTAAGGTTACCCTGGGTTCCGTGGCAATGATGGTCACGGTTGGGGCAGTGCCGGAGCCCGGGCCTCGTCAGTCAGCTGAGGAGGTCGCCCAGTTCTGGGGCTGATGACACCTGTTTAGGAGGGGGAGGCCTTCCCACCCTGTGGTTAGAGGCCGTGGGACAGTTGGCCCTCCAGCGCCCTGTTTGGTGGCACCGTGGGCAGGGGCCCGGCAGTGGGTCCTGCTGCCAGGTGTGGTGTTTGGCCCAGTGGCCCGTTCTGCCCGCAACCAAAGTATGACGGGCCGGATGGCATTTTCTTGCCCCCCCAAATTCTGGTTTCTATTACCACGGATTGCCCTGGGTTGTCTCAAGGCATTGGCAAGGAGCAAATTATGGGCATCATCTCTCTTGTCTGACCCTTTCTTGGGCTGCTTCCTTTGCTTCCCTTACCTTTTCTTTTTGTATTTCTTTTGCCTCTTTTTCCTGTTCTTTTTGTTTTTCTGCCTGCTTTCTTCCTCCTTTACACTTTAGAAGCTACTCTCATAAGTCCTTGTCAGGGTACCTGAGGACCCTGTTCTATTTTTTGATGTTTCTTTTGAATGTCTGGGGCCAATTGGGTGATGAACTGGGTATGAAGGAAAAGCTGTCCTTCCTTCGAGGAAGGGTCAATATTTGTACATTTTAAAATACCCTTGGTTAAGCAATTTAGGAAGGAGGCTGGGTTTTCTTCTCTCCCCTGAGTGATTTCTGAAATTTTATCATAATTAACAGATTTGAAACCTGCATTTCTCATTCCTTCAATAATACAAGAAAGAAAATGTTCCAGTCTCTTTTTATCCAGGGATTGGTCCTGATAATCCCAGTTTGGGTCGGCAGTAGGGATTACATTTGTCCCTTGCATGCCATGGAAAGTACTGGGATTATTTGCAAAATGTCTGTCAGCATGGGCTGTAGGTACAGCCCAAATGCAATCTCTTTCTTCTGGGGTTGTAGTGGAAGTTATAATAACCTAAACTTCCTGGTAAGTCAGAATATTGGGTTAAATACTTAAACTTTTTTGTAAATTTGGCTGGATCTGGTGAGAAGGACCCGAGCCATTTTTCAATTTGGCTTAGGTCTGAAAGAGAACAGGGAGCTTGGACTTTCATCGTGCCTTCCCATCCCGCTACTTCTCATAGGGGAAACATGCCCTTTGATGGGGGACTTACTGCAGGTGCTGGACCATGAGATTGAGTGAAAGGAGGTGAAAAGGGTTGGGTAGAATTAGAGAGAGGGGGATAAAGGGTGCGTGCTAAAGTAGGAGGTAGGGGAAGGTGCTGAGGGGAAGGGGTTGAGGAAAATGGAAGACGAGCAGAGGGTTTGGGTAGGATGGGGGGGGAGTATATTCAGTGGGGGAATGGTTGGCAGGGTCGAAGGAGGAAAAGTGATTGGAGGACTTCTCAGCATTAAGGGGGTCTGCATTCCTCCATGGGGGGGGGGGCGAGCAGGGAGAAGGCTTAGAAGGTTTTTCATGAAGGAGGGGAATTTGGTATAAAGCAGCAGAGTGACGCAAAAAAGGTCGAGACCTGAGGGTCCAGAAAGCTTGGGAGTAGGGAACTTCAGACCAATTGCTGTTATGCCAAATAAAATGATCAAGTTCGGTGAGAATTTGCCAATCTAAAGTGCCATTTTCCAGCCAGCATTTTGGTTGTGCTAAAGGGTATTGCAGCCAAATCACACTGCAGAGAGAAATGAGTTTCTTTGGTTTTATTTCCCCTTCTAATTGGAGTTTACTGAGATTATGAAAGTAAACATATGAGGGAAGTAGATTTAGGGGAAAGAGTAGATTTAGAGTCACTGTGAAGTGATTGGATATTACCCATAGATTTTGTGAGGAAGGGAAGAGATTTGCTAAATTTCAATTTAAAATGGAGGAGGGGTTGCTAAGTGCTAGGGAACTTTGCTCTCAGGAGGCTAACAGAGGTTTGCTCATAGAGACATGTTTAACAACTCTCTTCGAGGCTTTAATTACCAGCTCCCTTAGTGGACTATGGACTACCCAAGGCATAGCTCTAAGTGAGACTAACCACCTAGATCCATAATTCAGTCACAAAAACAAAGCAGGTGTCCCGGTTTGTTGTCAGAGATCAGGAAATTGTGTGCAGTCTTTCGGTCAGGGCATCCCCCAAACTGCCTTTGACTGCTGCAATGGGGAAAGCACTCTTGGAGCTGGAGAGTTTAGACTGAGCTCAGACTTTAGGCCAGGTGCGCTGAGGCAGGCTGAGGTGTTACTGGGACACAGAACAAAACTCTCAAGGGGAGGATCTAGGAAGTAAGGCATCACTTACTGTGCTGGTTTGAAAGGATGTATGTCCCCTAGAAAAGCCATGTTTTAATCAAAATCCCATTTCATAAAGGTGGAATAATCCCTATTCAATACTGTATGTTTGAAACTGTAATCGGATCGTCTCCCTGGATGATGTGATTTAGTCAAGAGTGGTTGTTAAACTGGATTAGGTGACGACATGTCTCCACCCATTTGGGTGGGTCTTGATTGGTTTACTGGAGTGCTATAAAAGAGGAAACATTTTGGAGAAAGAGATTCAGAGAGAGCAGAGAAGAATGACATAGCCACAAGAAGCAGAGTTCACCAGCCAGCGACCTTTGGAGAAGAAGAAGGAAAATGCCTCCCGGGGAGCTTCATGAAACAGGAAGCCAGGAGAAGAAGCTAGCAGATGAAGCCCTGTTTGCCATGTGCCCTTCCAGATGAGAGAGAAACTGACTGTGTTTGCCATGTGCCTTCTCACTTGAGAGAGAAACCCTGAACTTCATCAGCCTTCCTGAACTAAGGCATCTTTCCCGGGATGGATGCCTTTGATTGGACATTTATATAGACTTGTTGTAATTGGGATATTTTCTCGGCCTTAAAACTGTAAACTAGCAACTTATTAAATTCCCCTTTTTAAAAGCCATTCTGTTTCTGATATATTGCATTCCGGCAGCTAGCAAAATAGAACACTTACCTAGGGCTGAATTAGTTGTAGGTGTTTGAGTGCCATGAAGGTGAGCCGGCATCATATCAAGATGGTCTGAGTCAGTGGACTCAAGCCATCAAGTGCATGGAAACCTAAACAACCATGCGATTCAGGGATCAGAGTTGAAATGGAAGGCTGTTCCATTGCTCTGAAGCACCAGAGACTCAAACCTCAGTCTAATCTCTGAACAATGTCGACTGAAACGCAGTCACATCGTCCCAAGGGACCAGAAAGCTCAGCCTCAGTCTGACCTCCATTCCCAGGTTTCAGCACCAGATGTTAGGCACAGAGTTATTAGAGGTTCCACACAGGACAGCGAGTCAAAGCTTAACAGGTTTACTGAAGGGAGAAAGCATGTTGGGAGCCAACAAAACCTGCCAGCAAAAGGAAAGAAATATGGCTCCAGCTCCCTTTCTGATAGCTGGGGTTTTTAAAGGAAAAAATGCACCAGAAGGTGAGGGTTATCAGGCAGGAAGAGTTCCTGACCGCATGTCTGTTTCTCTTGATGGGTGCGGCGACTTCTGATGGGTGCAGCGCCTTCTGATGGGTGCGGCGCCAATATGCCACATCTAGTTCTGTAAAAGAAGCTGAGGGACCCCTGAATCAGAAATTCCCTTTTATATTTAAAGGTTTTTTTTCTGAGACCTGACACAGTGAAAACAATCACTGAACCCATGAGGTCTCAAGTGTGTGATGTTTGCCTTGTATGCTGGGATGCTTCCCTTCAATATTAACTCCACCAGCCTTCACAATAAGGAAGTGTTCTAGTTTGCTAGCTGCTGGAATGCCATATACCAGAAATGGTATGGCTTTTAAAATGGGGAATTTAATAAGTTGCAAGTTTACAGTTTTTAGGCTACAGAAATGTCCAAATCAAAGTAAGTCTATAGAAATGTCAATCTAAGGCATCCAGGGAAAGATATCTTGGTTCAAGAAGGCCGATGAGATTCAGGATTTCTCTCTCAGCTGGAAGGGCACATGGTGACGTCTGCTAGCTTTCTCTTCCGGCTTCTTGTTTCATGAAGCGCCCCCAGGGGTGTTCTCCTTCTTCATCTCCAAAGGCCGTTAGCTGGTAGGTTCTCTGCTTCTTGTGGCTATGTTCTTCTGAAGCTTTCTCCAAAATGCTCCTTCTTTTAAAGGATTCCAGTAAAACCAATCAAGACCCACGACATGTCTCCACCTAATCAAGTTTAATACCCACACTTGATTGAGTCACATCTCCATGGAGATAAGCTAATTAAAGTTCCAACATACAATACCGAATAGGGATTAGAAGAAAAGGTTGCTCCCACAAGGTTGATCAGGATTAAAGCACGGCTTTTCTAGAGTACATAAACTTTTTCAAACCGGCACAAGAAGTAACACCTGGGGGACCACAGTTCCTAGGGCACCTGGGAGAAACTTGCATCGTTCAGGGCATCCTGTCAGCCTTTAAACACAGGGTGCCTTCGTAGTAGTCAATCATTACAATTAGCAGTGCTTTCAACACATTCACCCTTGCGTTCTTTCAAACCCTTGGGTGATGCCCCTGACCTCATTAGTTGAGCTTCTTTGTGGGAGGTCTAGAACCTCAGGGCTACTGAACACTGTTTCATAGAGTCCCTCTGACTATTTGAGGAAACAAAAATCTCATTTCTAGGAAACCATCCTTGGAAAATGTCAGCTTGGCCAGGTGATGGTGCCTGGTTCTATTGCTGTGGACTTGAATCATTAGCAGGTAAAACTCATCTATGGCTGATCACATCTGCAGCCAGCTAAGAGGAGTGCCTTCCACAATGAATGATGTTTAATTTAATTAGCTGGAGGTTTATAAGAGAGAGGTCAGAAGAGAGCTCAATGCAGCACAGCTCAAGCAGCTCAGCATACCTCATCTCAGCACTCACAGCTCAGCCCAGATGTTTGGAGATGCAGAAAGGAATCGCCTTGGGGAAAGCCATGGGAACCCAGAAGCCAAGAGAGAAGGCCAGCAGACTGTCACTGTGTGCCTTCACATGTAATAGAGAACCTCAGATGAAAGCTAGCTCCTTTCCTCTGAAGAACTATAAATTTTAAACTAAATATATCCCCTTTTTATTAAAAGCCGATCCATCTCTGGTGTGTTGCATTCTGGCAGCTTTGACAGACTAAAACAGAAAATAATCAGGGATGTCTTTAATTATCTATGCACAAAGATGTTTTGCTTTTCTCACAGCACTGCTATGAAACTGCCTTATATGATTATTTACAGGTTTATTGTCCCCATTCCCTCCATCATTTTTTTTTTACTAATTAAGATGATGTTCTAGTTTGCTACCTGCTGGAATGCAATATGCCAGAAATGGAATGACTTTTAAAAAGAGGAATTTAATAAGTTGCTAGTTTACAGTTCTAAGGCTGAGAAAATGTCCCAATTAAAACAAGTCTATAGAAATGTCCAATCGAAGGCATCCAGGGAAAGATACCTTGGTTCGAGAAGGCTGATGAAGTTCAGGGTTTCTCTCTTAAGTGGAAGGGCACGTGGCGAGCACAGTCAAAGTTTCTCTCTCATCTAGAAAGGCACATGGTGAACACAGTCAGGGTTCCTCTCTCATCTGCAAGGACACATGGCAAACATGGCGTCATCTGCTAGCTTCTTGTCTCCTGGATTCTGGTTTCATGAAGCTCCCCGGGAGGCGTTTTCCTTCTTCATCTCCAAAGGTCTCTGGCTGCGTGGACTCTGCAGCTTTTGTGGTCTCAAGCTTTTTTCAAAATGTTTCCTCTTTTAAAGGATTCCAGTAAACTAATCAAGACCCATCTGGAATGGGTGGAGTCACATCTCCTTCTAATCAAAGATTAATACCCATACTTGGGTGTGTAACATCTCCATGGAGATAATCTAATTAAGTTTCTAACCTACCGTGCTGAATAGGGATTAATAGAAACGGCTGCCCCCACAAGATGGATCAGGATTAAAACATGGCTTTTCTAGGGCACATAATTATTTCAAACCAGCACACGGAGTAAAAAGGACTTTACAAATGTGATTAAATTAGCGATCTTCAGATGGAGTGATTATGCTGGATTATCTGGGTGGGGCCCAATGCAGTCACACGGGTCCTTAACGGAGGGAGCAGAAGCGTCAGAGGCAGGGAGAGAAGATGGGAGGACAGAAGCAGAGGTCAGAGAGAGAGAGAGCAGAAGATGCTGCACTGCTGGGTTTGAAGATGAAGGAAAGGGCAAACCAAAGAATGCAGGTGGTCTGCAGAAGATGGAAAAGACAGGAAATGAATCCTCTCCTAGAGCCTCCAGAAAGAACTGTCCTGATTTCAACCCCCAACAGACCCCAGTTCAGACTGCTGACCTCCAGAACTTTAAGAGGATAAATTCGTGTTGTAGTAAGCTGCTGTATTTGTAGTACTTTATTACAGCAGCAAGAGGAAACTATACAGAAACCAACTCACCCCAGAGAGCAGACTTCTAGAAACTAAACTTTGGGAATCTGCCAGCAGAAAAAGTTGACTAGCAGCCCTTGACATCCGCCAGCATCCAGTAAAATGGCTTTCTCTAGTTTTCCTTACATGCATATATGCCCTGCCAACTGTGAGAATGGAACAAGAGCCCACAAGAAGCTGGGTCTAGAAATAAACCTGACATTGGCCAAAGAGAATTTAGGTTAGAACCTGGATGGCGTTTTTCACCATGTATTCCCATGTTAGCTTTGTAATAACATAAGAAGTAAGTACCACAGGCCCCCAGGTTTTAATTGAGGAACAAAGGCTCAGAGAGGTTAACTAACTTGCCCAAACTCACATAGCAAATTCATGCTTCAGCAAAGATTGATGGCGTTTTTCACCATGTAGTCCCATGTTAGCCTTGTAATAACATAAAAAGTAAGTACCACAGGCCCCCCAGGTTTTAATTGAGGAACAAAGGCTCAGAGAGGTTAACTAACTTGCCCAAACTCACACAGCAAATTCATACCTCAGCAAAGATTGAAACCCCAACCTGATGCTAAGGATCATGAACTGTACTGCCTTCCAGTGTTAAGCCACCAGACAGAGGCAGGAAATAATCATGCCTAGGAAGACAAGAATCTCAGTTACCTGAGATTTGGAGGTAATATAAGTCTTTTAAAAATCATGGGTGCCACAGCAAGAGCAAGCAGTAAGCAAATACACTTTCTCTTTCCACCAGCCATGATTAAATGCACTTATTCTTTCCTTGAATTTTCTAATTCGTAATAATAAGAACTAGCATTGTGTTGACCCTTCCTGGGTGAAGTACTTTTGCAAATATCATTGCATTTAGCTCTCACAACAACTCTAGGAGATCGGCGTTATTATTATACCCATTTCACAGATTGAACAATCGAGGCCTACTGCAGACAAGGGACCTGCCCGTGGTCACGCAGCCAGAAAGCCCCTGGGCAGGGCTCAGCCTTCGAAGTCTGCCTCTCGTGTTTTCTGCAGCATCTCACTGCCTTACTCAGTGTGTGCCTTACTCAGGTGTGGGGAAAACTAACATGAAAACAAAACAAGCACTTTGTTGTATGAGCAATTCAGGGAAAACTGCCAGAAGTTACTGTTTTAAAAACTGCTGCAGGAAACAGAACAATGAAATTTTCTTTAAATAGTAGTTCTATCCTAAGCTTCTTGTAGCTTTTAAAATAATACGCCTGTACTACTGTTTCACTTTTGCTAATACAATCTTAAATCATTGTTAATTATCACACTACCCATTTGTACAACTTATTTAATATTTTAGAACATTTTTTATAAACCTTAATGTGGACTCAACAGTAAGGGTCTTCCATGTGTTATTTCACAAACAGGGAAAAACCAACCTGTTTCATTCGTCCTAGGAGAGTGCCTATCTTTTTTCTTTTTAGGATTAGGAACTTAAAAAATAAAAATTTTAAAAAAATCCAATATAACAGTGATGTGCTTCCAAATAGCAGGGGAAGCTCAGCAGCCACCTGCCAGGCTCTTAGTTTAGGGAAACACTTCGAGGGACCTTGATGAAGAAAGGGGGAGACCCTTGTCATGAGCTTCTTTGGACAAGAGGTAGCAGAAAGACCACCTGCCTGCAAATTCATCTGCACCCAATCTGGAGTGGCTTGTTTGTATATGTGTCCATTGTGTAGCTGTTGCGTGAGATTTTAAAAATTGAGAAATTTCCTCCAAGATTCAGTGGCCTGTATGGTTGTTTGGTTTTTTTTTTTTTTAACTCTGGGGAAAATTGGACTATCTGGTAATTCTGAGTCCATGTCCTGTATGTTGATGACAGCTGAAGGGTGACCGCCTCCCTTGGTCAGGCCATGTGCTGTCCAGATGGGCGGTTCTCCACAGTCCCACCCCATACCCAGGCTAATGATTTCTCACAGCCCTTGACTGCCTGGTCCCTGTGGACATTTAAGGGGTAGGGGTAGAGCTAATTGTACACAAAGAGAAATCAATTCTCATAGAATAAAAGTTCCTAGGGATTTCTGGGATCCCAGAAGAGAAAAGACGTAAAAAGGACCTGGAGGAAGCAGACAGCTTCAAAAGAGAACCGACCATGAATGAAAGTTGAAGTCCTCATAGCCGAAATGAGCAGGAATAACGAAGATATTCGTTTTGGTTTGGTAAAGCTGCCTAACTGCAATATACCAGAAAGGGGCCGGCTTTTACAATGGGATTTATTAACTGACAATGTACAGTTCTTAGGCCGGGGAAAATATTCAACTCAGGGCATCAACAGGATGATACCTGGATCCTGAAGGCAGGCTGCAGGCATCTGGGACACCTTTGTCACATGGGAGGTCCCATGGATGGCATCTGCTGGTTCTTCTCTCCCGGGTTTCCATGCCTTCAGCTTCTGGCTTCAGTGGCTTTCTTTCTGTTTTCTGTGGGTCCTCCCTTAGCTTCTCCAGGGGACTTTTTCGGTGAGCTTGTCTTAATGTCATCTCTATGTATTTTACTCTCTTCTAAAGGACTCCAGTAAGAGGATTAAGACCCACCTTGACACATCTCAATTGAAATAACCTAATCAAAATGTCCCATCTACAACAGGTGGACACCCACAGGAATGGATTTAAAGAACATGATCCCTTCTGGGGTACAACCACAATGTTGAATATCCGCCTCTAGTTTGATTCCAGTTTTGTGCTGTTATAATCCTTTTTTCAGAAACCTATTGGAATACAACCATCTGCTGTTAGAGGACCTTTGAGGAAACTGAAGGAGAGACTGTTCCATGCAGCAGGAGAAGAAACTGCAACACATTCGATGTAGGAGCAGGTTGAGACAACCCCTTTCCTCCTAAGAGAAGTAACCCTCCCAAGAGGGCCCGTACGGAGCCCCGTGATTCTGCCCTGGGAACCTCGGCTCCAAATATAATCCCAATTTCACTCGGTATCTTGGTGTCTATGCATTGGTCTAATGTCCCCTACCAGACTGAAAGCTTCTTAAAGGCTAGTGCAGTGTCACTTTTGTATTTCCAAAATCAAGCATCATCTCTTGTATATAACAGGTGATAAATGGTTATGGAATAGAGAAATGAATTCTGGCATTACTCTAATGTGATCCAATAAACTAAGCAAGATCAATAGAATGATATCTGCCACCCTTCCTGGGGAAAGTAACTTTTTTGTTGCAGGGCTAAGATAAGAATCGTACCTCTCTGGGGAAGAAATATGGTAATATATATTTAAAAGTCCCTACCTATTAGCTCAGTAAACCCACTTGTTAGAATCTGTCCTAATTAAATAATCTAAAAGCCTTTTGTTCAAAAATGTTCATTTAAATATTCCTTAAACTAGTAAGAATCTAGAAGTGCTCCACGTATCTAGAAATAGAGGGATTATTAAATAGTTCATGGTACAGTTGCTCCATGGAATACTATATCCCTATTAAAATGATAATTATTCATCCTGTGTGGCGATATTAAAAATATTCGTGATATTATGTTAAATGTTTTTAAGCTGTACACATGATTTCCCATCAGCTATCACACTGGGCTTTTGCAGGTGGCAAGGAACAAAGTTATACTCTTTTGCTAGCAAGGATTTATTGTAAGGATCCACGGGGAAGTAGGGAGACAGGAGCAATGCAGAGAAACAATGAAGGATGTTGAGAGAGTCACCTCGCTATCCTATGGGCCCTCAGAGCTGGGTGTCTGTGCTCCCTTCTGTGTGTCTTTGCCTCTGTGCTGCCAGCCACTGGCTGTCTTTGTTTCTACAGCTGTTTTCTTTCTTCTTATCTTCAGCCTCTTCTTACAAATGGCTTCCACCACTTGATTGCTTCTAGTACCTACCAGCTTCTGCTTACTGATTTCGGCACGCCTCTAGCTTTTTCTATGCATTTCACATTTCAACCCCTCAAGAAAGAGGACCTAATTGCTTCAATTAGTCACTACTGTTCTATTAATCAGAGCTCTCAGGCTACGCCACCTGACAGTTCAATGGGTCCGTGTATATATTAACTGAGCTTCAGTCAAGTACCTCTACCTGATCCAATCAGCTCTGTCCCCAAAGTGGTGACATGGTATAAATGTCGCGGGTACTTAGCAGCCACCTCTCCAACGCAACTACGGTTTTAAACTGTGTTTAAAATACTAAAAACATATTTAAATTATATGCATGTGAAAACAGATAGGAACGAGAAATTAAAGCGATCATAGTTGTGTTAGGGTGGGGGTGGGATTACAGGTGATTATTTTTCTCCATTTTGCAAAATTTTCTTAATGATACTGTAATTGCTGTTTAGTTTTCAAGCATTAAAAAAACTAAATCTCACCAAGCAGCAGGAGTCATGCAACCAACCTCCACCATGAACTTGTCCTGGAACTCAGAGCAAAGTCCCAACTATTAAAGTCCATGGAAACCCTTTCATGGAAGGTAGAGGGTTATTTCTGCCTTAACCACAGGGTAAAGATAAAAGCCATAATTGTTGCAGGTTATAAAAAGTACCTTGGAGGCACAAGTGTCTGTTATTACTCTGAAAACTCCCTTTAAACTGCTATAATAGTATATGCCACATGCGCCAAGCATAGAACCTTGTAGCTTCTTGTTTGTGGAAATATGTCCTTTGTCCACGGGCCAATCATATCAAAATACCCCCCCCCAACTCAATTGGCCTAAATCTCCAGGGCTCCAAGAGAAGCAACCATTGCAGTTGACTTCACTTTAATCTTTTTCTGTCTACATGCTTGCTTCAGTTCCTCAGCCACAGACATACAATTGCTAAGTATTATTACTGCTTGATAATAACTATAATTACTCCAAGGACTGTCCAAGATGGAAAAGACAGGAGAACTCGAATTAGCATATGGACTAGTGTCTGAGCTAGTTTATCTGTTTGAGTCAGGTAAAACCTGAACCCCCCCCTCACCCCTGTCCCCTCCATTTCCTCGGAGCGGACAAGCCGAGGGCAGGTAACATCAAGGATGAAGACCTGACTCCCCAAGAGCCGGGGCTGAGGCTAGCGATTTGGGAACCGAGAAGCAAAGTCCTCCCGCGCTCCTAGACAGGACCCGGAAGTGCACCGCAGTCCCGGAAGGTGAGTGCTGACACACTTCCGGCCTTTGTGACTCATTGTGTCTGTGTCGAGGCGTCGGGAGGGCCTAGGTCCTTGTCCAGCGCCGTTCGGACGGCCTGAGCCCCAGAGTCAGCTCCCCTTTCTCGCCCAGCGCCCCCAGGCCGCTCCCGGGGCTCACGGTGAGACTTGGGTCCGGCCTCTGGGGAGAGCGGGCGGGGGCCCAGGGGTGTGTGTGTGTGTGTGTGAGGGTGGGCCCTGCACCCAGGGGTGTGTGTGTGTGTGTGTGCGCGCGCGCGCGTGCCCTGCACCTGCGATCCCGGGGTTCCCCTCCAGGCCTCCCGGGCGGAGTGTGAAGAGAGTCCATGTCAGGGACCCCTTCCCAGGCGAGGCAGTAGGATGCGCCGTCTCACGAGGAGACGTCCCAGCCCCACCCCCTGGCCCAGGCAGAGAGGAGACGAGGGTTTAATGGTCGAACTGGGACGGGGGTGCGTCGGACAGCTGGGGAGAAGCCCCTAGCTTGCAGTGTCGTCATCGCCTTTTTGACGTTTATGAGAAGGGGGCCGCGAGTGAACCGACCCCAGTCTAATTTTTCTGCTCTTCATTAGGCGCCATTTGCTTTGATTCCGGTGAGAGAGTTTTTTCCTGGTCCTTCAGCACCTCTCAGTGTAAAATAGGGAAGGCAGAAAGGTAGGCACATTTTGATGTGCCGCATACGTGTTTCCAGATCACTGGCTCTTCTCCCCCCCACCCTACCCCCCACCACCGAGCGGTGATTAGAGGGTTTGAAGCCTAATCACGGTGGATAAAGAACTGATTTGGGTCTATGTTACATTATATACATCCATTCTCCTTGTGCTTTATGGGATTTTTGGACGGCTTTTTAAAAACGAACTGTCTGGGAGATTAGTGAATTTTTCGTTTTGAAATACTCTTGATAGGGAATTTTTGGAAATTGCGCTAGGCCATTAGGAAGCTGATTAACTGAATGACCTTGGGTAAGACAAGACACTCACCGACTCTAGTTTGTCATCAATAAAACCAGTTCTTAAAAAGCCCTTCCAACTTTGACTTTTTATTTGGTCAGTGTAATTGAAAAATTCAGCCACATTTTATACTGACCACAGCACCCCCCACCTCCCCCTTCTTTTCCTGCAGTGCCTCTAGTACACAATAAGATACTTTCATTATAGAGTGTGACTGTTACATGGCCTGGGACCAAAGAAAGCGTTTATTGTACAGGCCAGTGCTAGGAGAATTGGAGGCAGTCAGTAAAGACTGTTGAATTGAATTGTGGAGAATTCATGGTAATGAGATCACTAAGCACGGTTAAAAGGTGTTGGCCAAATGTAGAGAAACAGCTTTATTACAGAGGAAGCCATAGTGGGAATTTGCCCCAGAATATTTCTCCCGGTTTGTACCTTGTCTGAATTATTATACAATTCTTGTTCATCGTTTCAGGCAGTTTTCATCGGTCTTAAAACACAAACAGGAAAGTTGCTGCTTAATATCATAGTGTTTTTCTGGTTCTCTACTTTATCTAAGCATTTAAAATTTTCTCCTTAACATTTTATACTGCATCTAAATACAAATTATGTTTATGTTAAATCTTACCTTTTCATTCTGTGGTGATATCAATATTACTTAAGCAAGGAGCTGTCTTTTAAAGAGATCTTTTTTCATATTTTACAACATATTTATATCTCTGTTCAGAAATGGGGGGGGTGGAGGTTAGTTTATTTAAACTTTGAAGATTATGACCTGGAAGATAAACTAGCCTGTTTAGAGAATAGATTTTGGAATAAACTGCACTTGTAATTCCAAGCGCTTTTTGTAAGCAAATGGTTTGTATTTGTCCTTGGTGAGAACCAGTTGCTGAGGATAATCTTATCTAAAGTGCTTTATATGTCAGAGAGTTTTCAGCTCAAAGGGACCCCAAGACCCAAATCTGCCCCCTCGCCAATCCGATTTGACAGGTGAGGGTACTGAGTGCCTGAAAGGCCCAATAACTTACTCAAGGATGTGGAAAATCAGAATTCAGGTGTTGCTGCATTTGTCACCTTCACTATTATGGGATTTCTCTCATTACTTAATCTTTTAAGCAGACTTAAAATTGGGATGTATAGTTACATCTCAAGGTAACTGAAGAAATTAAACACCTTTGTGATGCCTTCCAAGTGCCAGACACTGTTTTAAGGGCTTTAAATATGCTCATTTGATTCTCACAACAGCTCTATAAAGCACATGCTGTTTTTAGTCCTTATTATACAGATTAGCAAACTGATGGGTAGAGAAGTTAACTGCCTACAGTCATCAGCTAGTAGGTTAATGCTAAGAGGAAATTCTTCCAAGAGCTTGTGGAGTTCTGTGAATGCTGTATAAATGAGCCAGGAGCAGTGGCGTTGTGGTGGTGATGGTAGCACAGCATTGTGAACGTAATTAATGGCGCTGAAATATATATCTGAATATGGTTAAGAGGGGCAATGTTAGGTTGTATATTTGGTAATAAAATATACATTTTTAAGTGAGGTAAAACTTGTAAATTCAAATTTTTTTAAACTAATGAAGTTCAGTGATCTAAGAGGAGAAAGGCTTGAAAGCCCCCAAAATTAAATAACAACAACAAAAAAAGAAACAGCATAAGAAATTATAACAGCGAATAATTGGTGGAGACCATTAGGACCATGAGTTTGGAGGCCAGAGAGAAAGTTGTGTGCTTAATCATCCGGGACACCTAAAATAAAACCCAGACCTTCCACGGCTTCTGTGGTTTTTCTCTGGCCCAGAGTAGGAGCAGAGAAATGCCTGTGACTGAGCGGGAGCTTCTGTCCCAAGTGGGGGAGGAAAGAATGTGCTGGTGGGTCTCACTTCCTCTTCAGAGGCCCTTCCTTTTGGTTCCTGCTGACCCAAGGAGTAGCCTGCTCTTTAAAATTCTGGCTTAGGTATGGGCACAAATCAAGATTTCTTCCCGTCCTTTCCTTAATCTAGCTGAGCCAGGATAAAATTTTCACAAAGATAGAGATTTCTGATGCTGGGCTTAGCTGCTGTGCTGGTTCTACTAAATTATCCTGTTTGAACGTCTCACTTGTATTTAGATGATGGCCACCTTTGTCTCTTGCTGTGTCTCTTTCATTTTGCACAGATTTCTGAGGAAAACTGCATGGCAGATGTAGCCAAAGGCCCATCCTACCTGAACAGTGGTCATCCTTTAAGAAGGATGTATTCAGAAATCCTTCCTTACTCGTGTGCTGGGTACAGGATGAGTAAGGTGTGAAGGCTAAAGAACTTGAACTGGAGACTCATGCAGAGTCTACTTTCAAATCCTGGCTCTACCTTTTACTTGCTCTGTAGACCTTGGTTAAATTACTTAAGGTCAGTAAACCTCAGTTTTGTCATTGGAAAGTGAGAATGATAATTTCCTTACCTCCTAATATTGTTGTGTGACTAAATGAAATAATACCTGGTACCTAGAAAACTCAATAAACTTTGGCTCTTTATAATTATTCATACTAGAGATTTCTTGAATTGAGATGAGGGGCAAGTGGCATTTAAGCTTAACTCTGAAGAATAAGCTTTGAAAAGGCAAAGAGGATTGGGGAAGAAATCTCAGACATTGAGTATGGTACAAGGAAGGGGATGGTGATAAAAACACAGGGCATATTTATTATGGAGGTACTGGTTAGACTCATTTTGCTGGAAGGGGAAGGTTCAAAGAGGGGATTGATGGAAAATGAAGCTTGAGGGGGAAATTGGAACCAGGCACTGGAGGGTTTTGAATGCAAGGTTCTAGAGTTTTAGGAAGAGTAAAAGAATAAGATCAGTGATGAATTGCAGTTTGGGGCTTGGGAGAAAAAGAAGGCAGAAAACCAAGAAGTGTAAACTGTTCTTCACAGGACTAGATAGAAAAATAATTGTGAACAAAGAATTGCTTCTCCCTGGTGCTCGGAGACCGAATGCATATGAGGAGGGAGGAGTCAAAAGATGAGGTTTTGAACCCAAGTGATTGAGAATATTCTACTAATATCTCAGTTGCTGATGGCCACTAAAAGGCCAGTAAGAGAATGGTGAGGGGGGCTTGGAATAGTGTGGGTAGTTCTTAATTCTCCTATTGAGTTGAATAGGTTGAATAGAGTTAAACTCTGCAGCCAGGTGAGCTAGGTGATGAGTACAAAGAAGACAGGAGTCCCTGTCCTTGAGGGGCTTAAAATTTAGTCGGAAGTTGGGGATACGAACTGCAACTCAACTAATGAAATACAAGGAGAATTTAAGTTCTGTAAGGTAGAAACAAAGGAAGTACTAAGAGTACTCCAAGGAGGAATACTTAGTACTCTTAAGCTTAGTACTCTTAGTACTTAGCTTAGTATGGAAAGTCAGGAGAGGTTTTTTTTGCATCTTGAAGCGTGAGTAAAAATTTGACCAAGTGAACCATTAAACCTTACCATCAGGGATCCTCTGATACTGTGTCAAATTTTAGGGACCCCCAAATCAATAGGCCCTGCCCTCGACTGTGAGGCTTACTCTTGTGAAGCTTGTGTAGTTGGCGGAGAAGCTTAGACTACCTATAGGCATGCCTAAAAGTTACTTCTGGAGGAGCTCTGTTGTTGTTCAGATGTAGCCTCAGTATCTCTAAGCCCAACTCTGCAAGTGAAATCATGGCCCCTACGTGGGCCATGACATCCAGGGTGAAAGTCTCCCTGGCGAAGTGAGAGATGAATCCAGACCTGGCACCATGGGATCAACAATTACATCTGACCAAAAGGGGGAAAAGTGTAATTAATAAAGTATTAGTGCCAAAGAGAGTTCAAATAGAGTCAAGAGGCTACTCTGGAGGTTGCTCTTACATAAGCTTCACGTACCTTGCTACCTATCATAACCTGCCATCCCCCAACTAGGACCATTCCAGCCAATCCTAAAGAACACCTAGAGCAATATATAGGAGTCCACAAGGGTTCCATGCACTAGAGTTTAACTTTCCAGAAACCTACAACCTCCAAATGGGTCCCTGGTCCAGATAAGTCCTGAAACCTAGCCCAGCCTCTCCAGAACATCAGATAGTTCCATCTCCCTACCCCATATTAATGATAGACCCTTCCAATATGAAAAATTTAGAATTGCCATAGCCCAAACAACCCTAAAGAGAGGTACAGAAATATCAAAGATAATGGTGGAATTATACATAGAAGATAGGATTTAACAAATGAATATGAATACTGAATCATTACATTGATATCTCTTTTGGTCTCTGGTATTTTAGAGCAGCTAGAAGTAAAAATCTAAAATTGTGAAATTATAACCCATGTCAAAGTCTGAAATATGTTCTACAACTCATTGTGGTGCTGGGCTTGGAAATTTGTAGTTTTTTTGTAAATGTTATTTTTCTCCAAAAAAGAAGGAAAAAAAGTCGATTGTGATGATAAAAAAATATTTAAGCCCTCTAGCCTCCTATATTCTAGAGCAGCTAGAAGGAAAAATAGGAGGATCGTATGGTAGCCATGACAGACTCTGGGATCTGTCCTGTAACTACTTGTTGAAGAGTGCTTTGAAAACTGTTCCTTTTTTATTTCTTTGCTTTGTATATATGTTACATTATACAATAAAGAAAGTTAAAAAAAAGTTTTTTTTGACAAAGTGAGAGATTGTTTACAAGAAAAGAGTGCAGTTGAAAAATCACAGCCGGTGCATAGGGAACATTAATGGACTAGGTAGGCTAAAACACGGGGATCACTACAAGAAAAGTAGTGGGAGGTAAGACTGGAAAAGTAAAAGGGGCATGTCATGGAGACTCCTGAACACTGAACTGGTGTTGGAGCAGCACTGAATTGGGGATTAAGGTATTGCTGAAGGGAGGCTGGAATGACCAGAGACAGGCTTCAACAATAACTTCTCTGACCTTGATGTCTCATTTGGATTGGAACAGGAGAAATCGGAGCTAGAGAAACTATTCAGGACTATGGCAGCAGTCTAGGCAAACAGCATGGAGCCCGAATTAGAGTAGTGGCTCATAATTGTGCTTGGCGTAACAGGAAATAGGGTAGTCTTTCTGATTTCAGAATGAAATGTAAGAGAAAGAAACTAAGGCTTATAGGAATTGTTTAGCCTCCGGTTGGGGAAAAGCTAACCAGAGGGGTGAGGTCTAGAACCCCCCTACTCCCTACCTCTTCTCATTGAGATCCTGCCTATTTGGGATGTCCCAGGAACCAGGGGACCTCTTCTAGAAGCTCCCTTCTTATTCACCATCAGTTACTGCTTCCTCAGGGCTCCTCCAGAATTTTTGTTGAAACCTCCCTGGTACGTTTGCTCTGTGCTATAATTATTTGTGTAAAAACAGGAGTCATGCTTATCATCTTTTTATTTCCCTCAATCTAGCAGAATACTTTGCATATTGTAGATAGGCAGAAAATGTAGGAAATTGAATAATTGTAGTTGTTAGGACTTTAGAGGTAAAACTGAAGTTGAAATTGAAAAGCCAAGTGTATTCCAGCAAGGAGGACAGGATACAAAATGGTTCTGATGGATTTAATGCAAAGGACTGGAATATAGTTGCAGTGGGACTTTTATGAGTTTAAAATCTTGGGGAAATAATTTAACTCACAGGTTTTCTTTAAATTTTTACAGAAAGCCTTTTAAAATGTAGTTTGCTTTATTGTCTGCTGTTTTGGTAAGGATTCCTCTTTTTTGTTAAAGACTAAAAGATGAAACTGAAAAAGCTGATCCTGTGATGAATCTTAGATTAAAATCATATTCTTTGTGATTAAACAGTAGTCTCCTTACTTTTTTTCCACACATTCATATCATTAAAGGTGTTTTGTTATAAAAAATTATATACACATACTATTCTACCAATATTTTGTATAACAGAACAAAAATACATTAAATTGTGCTATTTAAAAATAATCTTTAAGGGTGGGCCATGGTGGCTCAGCAGGCCGAGTTCTCGATTCCTGGTGCGTGCCCATGCAAAAATAATAATAATATAAGCCATACAGTAAAAAGGCTTTGGTAGTTGGAATTTTTGGCTTAACTCATTGTGATACAGCCATTGGATGGTCTGTTTCTAAAACTTCAATTTTTTTTTAAATTTTTATTAATAAAACCAGTCAACATACAACACAAACTTTCTTAACGTATGAACATTCCGTACTTGGTGTGCAATCAATGGCTCACAGTATCATCACATAGTTGTTATATTCATCGCCATGATCATTTCTCAGAACATTTACATCACTCCAGAAAAAGAAAAACCTCATACATACCCCTTACCTCTCCCTCTCATTGACCACTAGTATTTCTCTCTATCCAATTTATTTTAATATTTGTAAAACTTCAGTTTTTTATTGCCAAATCTTCACATGTAGTCCATACATGGTGTACCATCACTGGCTCTCACAGTGTCATCATATAGTTGTATATTCATCACTATGGTCAGTTTTTAGAACATCTAAATTGGTACTGTCTCTTTTTTAAAAATATTTTTATTTAAGAAAACAAACAATAGACTTAGAACTACCAAAAATGGTTATCTTAGTTAGCTTAAGCATAGGCATATTTAAATAAAACTTCAGTTTGCCACTTAGTTTTGATGACTTTGTCAGAGGTGAAAGAGATACTTCACAAAGATTTGTGGTTCAAATGGAAGAATGTATTGTCAGACTAGTCGTGTGTGACCAGTCTAAATTGTCGTAGTTGTCATTATTGTTAGTTCGTTGCCCTTGTTGTTGAAATTCAGCTAGAACTTTTCCATTTTCCATGACCTTAAATCAGTTGTTCCTACAAATGAATCAGAAGGTGGTATTTATATTTTTATTGAATGGCTCAAGATTCACTGAAATTTTTCATCTGGAAGACTTTTAAACAGGTTAGAAAATATTTCCAAGTTTTTTAAATGTGCAGATATAAGTTTTTCCAGGAATCTTGATATCCTTTTTTTTTTTTTTTTTGGACAAAGTTACATAACAATGGACACATTTCCTAACATAGTTTCATAAGTGTTCTTTCCTCACACTCTTTTCTTAAGCAGCTACTACCTCACTCATTGCTTCACTTTGAACAGACATTGGTTTTTAGCTTCTAACCTTGCACTAGGATAGAAGCGTCCTTCAGCTGAACCATTTTCTTGTTGCTCACTTGTGTTTGCATTAAACATTTCCTCATGTGCTAGTTTTCTACAAGAATCTTTTTTTTCTTTCTTTCTTTTTTTTTTTTTACACATGGGCAGACACCGGGAATCTAATTGGGGTCTCTGGCATGACAGCCAAGAGCCCTGCCTACTGAGCCACCATGGCCCGCCCTCTGCAAGAATCTTTTAAGGTTAAAAATCTTTTAAGTGCTTTAGTGAAGGTACATTAGTTAAAGCTGGATAAAATAGTGCATTATTCCACATAACTGGTTTCAGATAAACTGTAGTACATGACAATACCTAAAAGCAAACAAACACGGGCACCCTGTCAGCCCCTTTGTGGGGGGGGGGAGGGCTCCCGCCCCTTCCTCAGGATATATCACATGCCCTATGATATGTGGCATGGGACAGATTAGCATTTAGGCCAGGTGAGAGTGTTAGTGTCAGTCTCTCAAATATGACTTAATTCTCTCAGCTTAAACATACAAATAGACATTCTGACATTTTCTTTCTGCGTCCCCAGTGGATCTTCTTGTACTTTGGAGACCACAACTTTAGACTGACCAAGACACCCATAAAAATAAAATATGGTAGCTAAATGGGAGGTTAGCAACTCAGGACTTCAAATTTGGCTTGAGTATTGGTTCAACTAGGAGTCATCTGATACTGAGCCAATTACTTAGGTTTTCTAAGCCTCAGTTATGTCATCTGTAAAATGGTACTATTCTGCCTGCCTATGAAAGCCATTACGGAGATGAAGTAAGATTGGGCGGGTGCTGCCTGGCACACCGCTGACATTCACCTTTCACCAGGGTAAGTACTGGGAATGCAGCTTTCAGGACCTGTAGGGAAGGCGCTCAGGGCCAGGCAGACAGCCTGAGGCTGGAACTTGCCTGTGTGAGATCTGTTTACAAACCTTAATATTTAAAATGACAGTAGAAACAGTACAGCTCTGCAGTTTTTTTTCTTTACTATTTTAGAGGTATTCTTCCTGAGTTGCCTTGGTGTCTAGCCTTATATGAAGTTGTTATTACACAGGCCACTTTTCATAAAGATACTAATAACCTTTTTTTAATACTTCAGAAATAGTGCAGAAACAAGTATCATAAAACATCTCCTAAGACTGAAAGGGCAGCACAGACCCTGTTCGGATCAAGTCAGTTCCTGAGCCTGAATGATGACGGCGGAATCCAGGGAAGCCGCTGGTCTGTCCCCCCAGGCTGCCCAGGAGAAGGATGGTATCGTAATAGTGAAGGTGGAAGAGGAAGATGAGGAAGACCACATGTGGGGGCAGGATTCCACCTTGCAGGATACTCCTCCCCCTGACCCAGAGATATTCCGCCAGCGTTTCAGGCACTTTTGTTACCAGAATACTTTTGGGCCTCGAGAGGCTTTGAGTAGACTTAAGGAACTTTGTCATCAATGGCTGCGACCAGAGATAAACACCAAGGAGCAGATCTTGGAGCTGCTGGTGCTGGAGCAGTTCCTCTCCATCCTGCCCAAGGAGCTCCAGGTCTGGCTACAGGAGTACCGTCCAGATAGTGGAGAGGAGGCTGTGACCCTTTTGGAGGATTTGGAGCTTGATTTATCAGGACAGCAGGTAAGAAGAGGGGAAACCTATTGTGTGTGAACAGGGTGTGGACTTTGGGGCTGGAGTGAGGAGAGAGTTGCTGATTTAAAGCTGGGTTTTGGTAGTCTTTGTGTTGGTTATTCCCCCTGCTCTCCTGGGAAAACGGGAAAGTGCTCAGGCCTTCTTCCCCTGCAACTACCTCTTTGACATTCAAGGCCTCCTCTTTAATATTGTAATCGCTTTTGAAAAGGGAACTTACTCACAAGCCCAACCTGCTTGTCCTCAGGTCCCAGGTCAAGTTCACGGACCCGAGATGCTCGCACGGGGGATGGTGCCTCTGGATCCAGTTCAGGAGTCCCCGAGCTTTGAGCTTCACCACGAGGCCCCCCAGTCCCATCCCAAGCATTCATCACGGAAACCCCGCCTGTTGCAGTCACGGGGTAAGGAGCGGGAGGACATCTGGGGTCAGGGTGGAGGGCATGCTCACCGCATTGGCAGGAACAGCATCAAACTTCAGGATGGGATGGCTCTGTGTTGTCCAGTGCCTGTGATAAAAAAGCACATTCCTTTTTCTTCATTATTTTCATTATCATGAAATTTTAGGAAAAATCTAACTTATCGACCAATCTTGGGAGTTAAACTTATGTTACTAAGGAGGTAAATGTAATGTACATAATGACCTTATTTATTTATTGAACTGCTAGCATTCCGGATGCCTGGTGGAATTTTAACAGGAAAGTGTTGGAAAGAGATGATATATTACCAGCCTGGGTTTTGAAATACTCTAGCATGTCATAAACTATCTTTAAAAGGATCCTAAATCTTTTTAAAAACCCATTTTGTCTAAAAAATACAAAAGTATTGTATTGTATCATTCTTTTCAAAGTCATTTTAAAAAATGAGTCCTGAAGATCAAACAGTGGGAAAGCATGGGAAAATAATTTGGTTTTAGTTGAGGGGCACGAGAACATCCGTTCAGCGTCTCATATAAATAAAAAATCCATTTAATTGGATGTTTTTCCTTTGAAGGAAATATATAACAATATCTTTACCCAGTTTTGAAATCAAAGTAGGTACAAAGAATGTCAGTAAAAACAATGAAATAATAAAAGTAACTACAGTTGTTCAAGAAGAGTTGCTACAGGCCCAGTCCCTAACCAGTATGTTCATTTGTGATGATGTTTAGGGTGGGGATATTAGATCAAAGAGCTTAAGGAAGTGTTCTCTTCTGTGCATTCCTGAAGGTAGGTGGCAGAGACATGCTGGAGAAGTCCCCACTGTTGATGGCCCTCTCGGGCAAGCTTGTGGGGTTTTTCCACGCTCTACAGCAAGAGGCAAAGAGGGTGAAATAGGAAACTGGGGAGAACAGTCATGGTTTCAAGGACCAGATTAGAGCTTCAGGTTGCCAGGCAATGCTTTTAGAGACCCTGGAACATATAATTGTCATTCAGTAAACGGTTCTTAAATTAACTGAGTCATATGCATTTATTCTCAATTTTCTCTTTGTCCTGTTCATCTTCCAGAATATTTCCTAACTCTCAGAAGGTTAAAATGTTAGGTACTTGATTTTTTTTGTACATTTTTGCCCTAGCTTATATTATTATTGCACAGTTTGAAATAGTTACAAGGGTTGGTGGTTGAGTTTCAAATTCATTTCTCTAATATTCTTACAGCTCAGTAACATCCGTTTCCCATAACATTTTCAAAGCTAATAATACTTAGGCAGGGGGTAGATTTTTTATTTTTCAACTTTACATTTTTCTAATTCTCCCTACATATTATATTTAGCATGACCCTATATATAACTGGTGTCAGTAATATTTACACTCATAAATATCTCATCAGCATTTGAACCACGTATGCATTTTCTCAAAAAAAAAAAATGTTTATTATGATCAAGTAATATGGTCACTTTTCTATAGCTGAGGCTTGGACCCCAGATCAATGTCCTGGCTCTCCCACTCTGCCCTGTGTGGATTCAGGCATGTCATTGAACTTCTTGGGACCTCAATTTCCTCTTCTTTACAATAAAGGAGTTGGACTAGGTGATTTTAAGGACTCCTTGCAACTCCTGCTTGGGATTAGAAGTCTTGGATATACAAAGGTCATACTTTTTCTTCCCTATACTCTCTGTAGTTTTTTATTCTTTAGTTAAACATTGAATATGCTGGTGCAGGAAAGAGTGACTCTGGGTCCATCTTTGAGGGAAGACCTCAGCAGAGATAGTTTTACTTACAGCTCCTTTCTCCTCCCTCAGCTCTGCCTGCCTCCCACGTTCCTGCCCCTCATCATGAGGGGAGCCCCCGAGACCAGGTAATGGCATCTGCACTATTCACGGCAGATTCCCAGGTGAGCTGTGGGCCCCTCAGCCCTCCTAAGTCCTTTGCCTCTGCCTCCCTTCCTGGAGCTCTTTAAACAGTCTCCACCCAGGACCCACACTCATGGTCTTGAGATGTCCCTACCCACAGAGAAGTTCCACTCCCCACTCTCCATTCACTGTCTTTCCACTGCCAACTCCAGCCGAGTAGGTTTACACTCACCTTTCTCCCTCACTTCAGGTTTGGGCAGGGGGATTGTCCCTGAGCCTTGAGGGGAACTGAATGTGGGCATCTCATGTTATTTCAGGCAATGGTGAAGATTGAGGATATGGCTGTGTCCCTCATCCTGGAGGAATGGGGATGTCAGAACCTGGCTCGGAGGAATCTCAATAGGGACAACAGGCAGGAGAATTATGGGAACGTACTTTCCCAGGGTAAGACTGATGGAGGATTATTGTCTAAGATTTCTTTGCCTCTTTGTTAGTTGTGGAATCTATGCTATACTTAGTTGAATGTTGACAAGGCTTTAGAGAATTTGGTCCCCTTTCTCCAGACCAGGTGGAGTGAGGACATTTGTGTTCATTTAACCCCACATGTGTGGTACCCCTGACTCCCTGACTCCAGATCAGGAATTGTTTTTTTTAATCTCTAGGTGGTTTTTGCTCTTTGGAATCAGAAAAAGACTCTTGTACTCCTAGTCCTTCCCTCTTCAACCACTCAGTTCCCAGAGTAGACACGGTGCTACTCACTGTGGGTTACAGTTAGACACCTCTGATAGGGGTGTCTGTATGTCCTAGCCAGGTGAACTGGTCATCAGTCTAATCCTAGCCTGTTGTCCTGTCACCACATTCCTGAATGTGTCAAGCATCCTTTCATGGGCTTTTTGTTTTTTTCCTTCTATGTGAGCACTGCCCAGTGAATGCTCTGTGTAATTCCATGAGGTTTCCCGGGTACCTTCCTTATAATCAGGATCCCAATTTCCAAACCTGATTGTAATCCCTGATGAAGAGCCCTGGATCCTGAATGTGTAGTGAGAAAGAACCATGGAGGTCTAAGAGGCATCCACCAGATAAGACAAGGTGACCCAGTTTATCTTTTCACCTACTATGCCCAGCTAGTGAGGTATTAGTTTATCAGTCAACAACAACAAAATAATTTATTTTGGAACATTCACCGTTCATCTCTGCTAGACCATAATCTCCAGGAGACAGTGCTACATAGAAGCCTTCAAATTAAAGTACTGTGATTGGGAAATCCACAGTGAGCATCTTGGGAGGGTGGAGGGAGGGATAACAAGGTAATAAACGTGAGGTGGATGCCACTAAAGAAACTTCAGTTTTATTTTGAGCCACGGGTATAAGTGATTTCTTTCATTTATTTACTCTTTGAACTGTAGGAAAATTAAGCCAAAGTGATTCTTAATTGTGAGCTGGGTGTTACCCACTTGTTACCTAAAAAACACACAAAACAATCTGGAAAAGGTCTAGATACTCACATACCTTGGCTTGGATCCAAAAGAAATGGACCAATTTACTTTCTTCCAGTTGGTTCGATAGTTAGGGTGATTTCATCACTAAAGCCAAGTATTAGATATTATACACTGCCCTGGGTAATTGCCCACAGAGGCCTATTTGAAGTAGTGCAGACCCATTTGGAAAACTTTCTTAAGGCCAAGTAAATAAAGAATAGAGCTGAGGTACTTTGTTTTTTTCATAGACAAATATAAAATATATAAAATACTGTGTTTATTGAAGTTTTCGATCTCCACTTGAAAGCAAAGTGGTACACAGAAAATAGTGTGTAGTAAAAATAAATTCAAGTGTTTTAGTAGACTCATTGCTAAAATGAGAGAATAAGCTCTTCTTTTGTAAATTTTTGTTCTATTATCTCATTCATGGGCTCTCTCAGAAATTATTTTCAGTTTATTTTCTATTCTCAGTTATCTGTCAAGGAAAGTTTTCCTTATGTTTACTAATGCTCCACCCACCGTCATCCCCATCTCTGTGCCTTGTCCACTGTCAGCCCCGGACTGCTCTTCCCAGTGGAGAGAAGTGTCCTGTATCTTCAGGTCCTTGTAGCCTGCTACGTTCAGAGCTCCTGATTTTGCCTGTTAAGATCACCATGTTGATAAAAAAAATCTCACAGAATTAGAAGAATATTCTCTTTTTTAACTATATTCCTTTCTTTCTGCTAAGACCACATCACTTTTTTGCTCATCCCCAGGGTATCTGTTTATTCCTTTTCATCTCTCCTTTCCCATTCTTTGCCTGCTCTCTCCTTTCTCAGCATTATCCCTTGTTGTCCCTGAGTTTTTCCTTTTTTCCCTCCTATATCCAGTTAATATCGTAAAGTCATTTTACAGTCACGTGAAAGCTTCCTGGAAACACTGTCACTTGATTGATCCATATAGTCAAAAAAAAGAGGTGCTATTTGTATTTTCTATTTATTGTGTTAGGTTGTGAAAACAGAAATGAGAATGAGGAGTCAACCTTAAAGGCTGAAACTGCAGAAGATTCAGCATCATGCGGAGAGACAGCAGGAAGATTCCCAAAAGAGTTTGGAGAAAAATGTGAACAGCAAGGCAAAACAGTCGATAGGCAGCGGAGAAACCCTGAGGAGAAAATTGGGAGAGAGAAGAGAGATTTGGGACCAGCTGCCACCATCAAGGAAAAAAAAACCACCGCCGGCGAGCGAGCTCCAAGGGAGAAGGGTAAAGGGTTGGGAAGAAGCTTCAGTCTGAGTTCAAACTTTAATAATACCCCTGAAGAAGTTCCAACGGGAACAAAGTCTCATAGATGTGATGAATGTGGTAAATGCTTCACAAGGAGTTCAAGCCTTATTCGCCATAAAATAATCCACACTGGAGAAAAGCCCTATGAATGTAGTGAGTGTGGGAAAGCCTTCAGTCTTAACTCCAACCTTGTCCTACATCAGAGAATCCACACAGGAGAGAAACCTCACGAATGTAATGAATGTGGCAAAGCCTTCAGTCATAGTTCAAATCTCATTCTACATCAGCGAATCCACTCTGGAGAGAAACCCTATGAATGTAATGAGTGCGGGAAGGCCTTCAGCCAGAGCTCAGATCTTACTAAACATCAGAGAATCCACACAGGGGAGAAACCCTATGAATGTAGTGAATGTGGAAAGGCTTTCAACCGAAACTCCTACCTAATTTTGCATCGGAGAATTCATACCAGAGAAAAGCCCTATAAGTGCACTAAGTGTGGCAAGGCCTTCACCCGGAGCTCAACCCTTACTCTGCATCACAGAATTCACACTAGAGAAAGAGCCTCTGATTATAGCCCCGCCTCCCTTGATGCATTTGGAGCATTTCTGAAAAGTTGTGTGTAAAGCCAGAATTTGACAACAAGCCATTTCCCCCTTTTGTTTCTAAGGTTATTTCAGAGATGTGTGCCCATGGAGGAGGGAAAAAAAAAAGCTTCAAAAGATTAAAAAAAAAAAGAAATCACACTTCAGGGTCCTTCTAGCAGTGTTCTGCCTTTGTGTAGTCTGTGGGCGTCTAATTCTTCCACACAGTCCCTGCAGAGAAAAGCTAATCATGTGAGTAATCTACAGAATTTCCACAAGATAAAAGCACACAACCAGTAAAATATCAAGCTTTTCAGTAATGAGGATACCTTTAAGTCACTGTTGGACTTTCAGCCACCCAGCATACCTAGGTGAAAATCACTAAGGATGTCTCCGTAAAAATGATACTGAGGTTAAGAAGCTACTTGCTGCAAACAAGCCCTACTAAGCTAACATCTTGCTGTACCTTATTTCTCAAAAAAAAAAAAAGAGGGACAGTTTTAAAAAACTACGTTGGGACATGCTGCTCGAACTAGTTCTATATATACGATAAGTTATATATATGATCACTGGTAGCCTACCAAAGCTATAGAAATCTAGGACTTTGCTGATCAGTATCAAACCAAAGATTTCTGTCTCTTCCTGAAAGAGAGTGTGTGCACCAGTCTACAGTTCCAAAGGACTGCAACAAATGTAGATGGTTCTGTCCTCATCACTGAGATAAATTCTACTGAAATGGCAATGATTCAAGACACTTCCCCCCTTCTTGAAATCCTTAAAGCACTATCGCACTCATGAATGCATTTCTGTACAGCTGAGCACTTGATTGTATACTGTCCTTTAATCCTTAACTATTTCATGTACGTGAGTTTTTATTAAGCCCTTTTCCCCTAAAGAGATGCTCCAGTTGTCAAGGGATGTCCAGTTCTCTTTCTCACAGCGCTAGACCCTGGGCTGTACACACAAGAGGCCCTCATCGTGACTACGTTCTCACAAGACTTTTGCATTTGTGAGAAAGCCCTGCAAATCTTGAGAACCTGAAATATGGTAGCCTGTCCCAACTTCTGAAGAGGACTTCAGAGCCATGGGGCAATGCTGAAGCTCCAGTGTCTCGTCTTCTTTTGCCCTAAATATAAAAGAAAGGCACTGATTAGCTGCCTGCATAGACACTTTCCAAACACAAATCAGTGAGTAACTACCACGAGATGTCCATTGTCATCTTAAAGAAAAATATGAACACCAAGGTCATTTTTCTGAGGCAGAGATCTTTGAATTCTCTTCAAACAGCTGCTGAATAATGTGATGATCTGGGCACTTTCTGAATCATTTGTAACTTCAGATAATATAGGTCGAAGGTGTGATTTTTTTGTTGTTGTTGCTTTTCAGAAAAAAAGGAAAGTTGTAGGAAGCAGTTTTTCCCCACTTTTCCAGAAACCTGGCAGAAGTAGTTGACATCATCAGTTGGTGATTACTGTTCTAGTTTGCTAGCTGCTGGAATGCAACACACCAGAGATGGATTGGCTTTTAATAAAGGGGGATTTATTTTGTTGGTTCTTCAGAGGAAAGGCAGCTAACTTTCCACTGAGGTTCTTTCTTACATGGAAGGCACAGGATGGTCTCTGCTGGTCTTCTCTCCAGGCGCCTGGGTTCCAACAACTTTCCCCGGGGTGACTTCTTTCTGCATCTCCCAAAGGCCTGGGCTGAGCTGCAAGTGCTGAGATGAGGAATGCCGAGCTGCTTAGGCTGTGCTACATTGCGTTCTCTCATTTAAGCACCAGCCAGTTAAGTCAAACGTCACTCATTGCAGCAGACACGCCTCCTAGCTGACTACAGATGTAATTGGCAACAGATGAGGTTCACATACCGTTGGCTTATGTCCGCAGCAACAAGACTAGGTATGCTTGCCTGGCCAAGTTGACAACTGAATCTAACTAACACAATTACTAAACACTTTTTTGCTCTGAGACATTCTCCAAAATTCTAAGGAAGATGTATCATAGTCATGGCGCACAGGTACTTTTCTGTTTCTTGTTGCTAAACCTCACTAAAGACTGAGGTGGGTTATGAAACTTTAATCTGTTGTGTCATCTGTGCAGGAGGATGCAGGTGGCTACCTGTAAGCTGATGACAGATTGTCTTCACGTGTATCCATTCAGGAGACCCAGCTGCCGTGGGCTATGTAGGTGGTCACTAGTGGCTTCGGTAGACATGACTGTGCTCATGAAAACATGCCAGTGACTGTGGACAGCCCTGCAGAAACTTAGAGACACAGACAAATAAAAGGCCCGAAGACTGGCAGGACCGCCCATAACAGGAGAACATGCACATAGACTGAGATCTCCCCTCAAGAAACTGAAATAAAACTACCACTTCAGCAGTGGTTTGCTGACCAACAACTAAAGTCCAGCGTGGCTTTATGGGGAGCCAACAAGATGGGGGCAGATGGGGCCTCAAGCTCCAGACCAGACTGAAATTCTGCACAGCAGTAATTCTTTGGCTTCTCTTGGGCTTCATAACCTGGACCAACCACAATTTCCCTATTGCTTCTAAGCAATTGCCTGGGAAAACTTAAAGTAGTAAGTCAACTGGCTACTGAAGTATTTTCTAGTCATCCAACTTAAGTAAAAGAGAAGACATACTCCAAAAGAGTATACCTAAGTAACTCTTTATTGTAATACAGAGGTAGAAGAGATGCTTTAAGGACTTTTTACACAGAGCTCAGCCACAGTGATGGTTGCATAGGAACGGCTGCTGCATTTGAGCAAGGACTTTGCCCGCTAAGAAGCAATTGAAAGAGCAGTGCAGTGCACATGAACTCCAGGCACTGACTTCCCTCTCTTCACACTAGGGAAAGAACTTTGGTCGGTCCGTCACACTGGCCTTGTATTTTTTAACCACAACTTCATGGCCGACATAAGAATTCAGCCATCATTTTTTTTTTTTAATGAAAATTAAATATAACCTGTGCCCCACCTTCCTGTTTAATTCCCTTTGTATTGGGATATCTTACCGGTTTTGTGAGATAGCTCTTGGGGTTGCTTCAGATCTTCAGCAGATGCACTCCCTGAAGAAGCTAACTGTTGACTAAAACCATGTACATTGCACTCACTTATCAGATGCTCAGTGCAAGGTATAATTGGGTCATGGTCAAAAAGGCTTGCAGCGCCTAACTTGTGCTCAGGATAGTCATTCAGAAGTTCTTGTCTGGCTGAAGTCTAACAGCTTAAGTACTCTGGAGTTAACCAATAGCATGCTAGTTTACCTAAAAGAAGCTTTGAAAACATACCCCAGCCTTGCTAGAAAGAGAAGTAAAAATTTTCCAGTTTGTGGAGTATTTGTTTCTATTCCAGCCTGGCAGCCAAGCCTAAAACCTGAGAAGATAGATGTGTGAGGCATCTTGTTATGTAAGGCACTTAATATTTTCTTAAAGGCATAAAAGTGAAACTATGCTAAATATGTGCAGAGAGATTGACATGTTTGATATATAGGACAATTCACATCTTATATACATCAAAGAATTTGTTCCAGAAAAGAATCTCTTGAATGTGATAATGGCAAAGCCGTCAATCGCATCTCAGCCCTCAGCAGCAGAAAGCATACACTGTAAATAAACTTTATTACTCCTATGTGTCAGGAAAATTTTTGTGTACAGCACTCACTGCATTGGACAGAAAATGACTTCTGTTGATAATGTTCTAATCATTAATGAATTTCAGAAGCACTGCAGAGGGAGCATAATTTTAATAATTCCAGAGGATCCACAGAAGAAAAAAATGTGGGGAAATGCTAAAGAAATAGTAAAATGTACAACTTCTTATAAGAATTGTTAATGTTGGGTATTTTCTTCTATATATTTGTATGGCCATAATGTCAGTGTCTGTGTTTTGTACCTCCAGCCCTTGTTATTCTGTAAATTCCCTGTTAACAGATTATGAGTTTTATTTTAATCTATTTGACAGAACACATCACTCTGAAAGAACAGTTTTGGAGTGAGTAGTGAAGAAATTGATGTGGTTATAGACAAAAGCTCAGTTCACAGAACCGGGGAGGGGTAGAAGGAAAAAATCTCCCGTTTGGTGCTTCTCAAATGAAGAGGAGAGATTAGTAGTAAATTCATTAGGAGAGAAAGGTTAATAGGGCACTAACATTGAACAATTCCCATAAACATCTGCTTATTCCTGAGTTTTTTTCTCTTCCAAACCAGGGAGTTAACTTATTAGCTGCCAGGTCACCATCTCAAGCAAAGGGAGTGGAATCTCTGAGCTCGTCAAGGGAGTAAATGGACATCTTCTCCATGAGTTGTATCTTGAGCATGTACTAGGAAGTCCAGTGGGACCATTTAACTTGACCAGATTTCTGTAAGCCATGCTCCTGCTCTTAAATCTGTATCCTTAGAAAATTTTGGCTCTTTGCTGGAAGCTAGGCACAGATACATCCAGTTCCTGGCATTGCAGGAAGTTTTTCTGATAAGGCTTAAATAGTTTCGCAATATGCCCCTTGGCTGTGTTCCTGTATGCCTTTGTCCTACCTCCTTCCCCAGGTTTATGATTATTAGGAGAGAGGGCTTGTGGAGATTCAGAGCTATGGGAGGTTTTTTGTGTGTGTTTGGGTTTTTTTTAGTTTTCTCCTAGAGTTTGGTCATATTTATTCCAGGATCCAGTCATTCTGATCTACACATCCAAAGTTAATGGGTTTACTCATGGAAGACTCATTGTGAATTAGAGTAACAGCATTAAAAGATAGTAAAACAGTGACAGCAATACTTGCCAGAGGAGCTATGTTTTTTTGTGGATCCCACTCTGAGAAGCTTCTCAGAAACATATGTCAGGGACTAGGTTCCCTGTCTAGGAAACCAAATGAAGGTCTGCAGATTGCTAAGTTAAATAGAGAATCAGAAAAAAAGGAAATTAAGTGGTATAAATAGATCTTTTCGTAGAAGTTAGGAGTAGATTTTTATTTCAATAACTACTGGAGAATTTAATAAAAAGCATTATTTGAGAAGTTTTCCTAACTTAGATTTAGATTTTGTTTTTAGAATGACACACTACTGTACATTTAAAAGCAGTTACTTATTTTGCTATTCAGATTAATTTTTTATTATATCTGAAAATGAAATTGTTTTACTTTTCAAAGCTTTGTAAAACAAACTTGAAGTTAGGGAGGTAAGCCATCTCCAATTATGCAGGTCAAATAAAAATTTGGGAAATACTTTTGACATCCCATAATACAGAATGTCTTAACATGAGAACTTGGTTTCATATTGTCTGGTTCTACTTAATGGACACCACATATCTCATATTTTTCTCTGTTATCCTAAAACTGCGGCTGGACATTAGGTAAACTTGTCAACCATAGTCTGATGTTACTTTAACAGCTTTTTGTTTTGTTTCATTTAATCTTCTGAGATGGTCACCTCCATTTGCTAAAGAATCATGACTCATTTCAAATTGTACAATAATCACAGCAAGGCAAATTGGTCTTTAAAGCTAAGCTTTCTTCCTTCGGCAAGCAGTCATTACGCAGTGAGGCTGAGGGTTCTAAAATAATAAGAGAAGTGAGATCTGAGAGTGATTGAAAAATGGTATTGAAACTTGGATTTCACTCCACTTTTAGATTTGGGTTATAAGTTCCTTTCTAGGGAAGGGACCAGGCAGCTGCAATATCCCCAAATCTCTGCCATTATTGTCCCAACCAGGTTAGGTGCATGGGGATAGGAAAGGGAGGAGGGTTGTGACAGCCCTGTACTTCCCATAGAGAAAGAGGCCTGAGAGGGAGAGAAGAGAAATTATGGCAACATGTTGGGCTACTGCTAGCTTGTCTTCCCCTTCGCTTCAACCTCTTAACAGCATTCAGCTGTTTTTTAAATTTTTAGTTTGCCCTAGCAGGAACAAAGCATGTTAGAGTTAGAGATGCTTCTGTTGCAAGCAGGGGTTCTTATTTGAAAACAAATATGAGAGGGGTGGGGATGGGAGGAAAAGGATTGTGATTCTTCAGGAAAATCTTGTTCTAAAAATATATAAGTTTAGGGGTAGAGGGTGGGATATGCAAGTAAAATCGGTGATTATTTTGAAATGAGCATATGTATTTTTATTAACTTTTAGTTAATATAGATTATTAAAACCAGGTCAACATGATACACCTAAATTATATAGAGAGCTAACTCAGGCATCGTCTTGTTTACTTGTAGACTGGGTAAGACAAGCTTTCCTGTTTTTTTCTGTCCCCAGCTTCTTAGTTTAGAATAAATTAGACCAAAAGAAGGAACTTGCCTTTCTGTATGCCCACAGAATTAAGTTATTGCAATTACAAACTGGATTTTTCATTTCAGTTGCCTCTGAAGAGTCCAGATGCTTAGTAGATGTTCAATAAATGGTTTTTAAACTGAATTTGTTCATTTAAAATCCTCGTTAACATTTCTACATTTCTTTTGATAATAGAATATTTGAGGAAGAGTGTTTTTGTTTGAGGGCTAGAGAATCTTAAATGAAAAATAATTTGAAACATGATTGAAGGCTGGTGTTTCACTGATAAGATAAATGGCAGCAAAATTAAATTTATACACGTTAATAGTTTGGTCCATTTTAGGAGAAGGGTGGTGTCTGAAAAAGAAATGTTAGAGTAGAGAGGTTGGGGGAGGAAATTGTGGGGACTTGTAATAAATATTCTCTTCATGTGTTTCTCTTCTGGGTCATGGTAAAACAATAAATTATCATTTCTAGGTGGCAGTGGTTGTAGCAGTGGTTTTTTTGTTCTTGATTGCATAAGTGCATGTTTTGGGTAAAAAGTATAGTTTAAAATGAAAAACTAAAACTGAAACAAAATCCTCATGTAGAGAACTTTACTTTGTTTTCAGTAATTTCATAAAAGCTCCTTGTAAAATGCCACCTTAGAGTTGTAGGCACAGGATGGAAAACCTTGGTTTCCATGGAATAAAGTGATTTATAATTATCCACAAAAAGGTACTTTGGAATCACATAAGATGAAACCATTCACATGACCTTTGATCTTTTTTTGAAATTTAGGAAAATGCTTGAAAGTCTCCCAAGAGTAGGTGCAGTATGTCATCTGATAGTTTAGACCTTCAAGCTGAGACCTTTAGCCCAATAATCTCTTTTTTGTTATTGCATGATATATTGAGACCCTCATTTATATAATATGTTGTTTCATTTAAGTAATTGGCTTATCCCCCCTATTCAGAAATCAAAAAGCTTTGATTCCCCTGCTTCAGTTTCAGTATCCTTAAGATTGGAATACCCCTGCTTGCCTCCCAGGGCTGAGGTGGAATAAATGGAAGTAGAAAAAGTAAATGAAGTAAAGAAAAGGTGGCACAAGTGGAAAAACAACCTGGATATCTTCACATCCAAAAGTTCAGATGAACTTCACCATATTGGGAAAGTTGGGGCCAACTGTCAGCTTGGGGTCCCCCCCCCCGCCCCCCCCCAGAGAGCAGGACCTGAGGTGTCAGAGCTTTTGCACAGATGATTATTTTAGGAAGTGACCCCCAGGAACAGAAGTGAAGGACAGGGTGGGTAGAGACAAGGGGCGAAATCCAGTACAAGGAGGGTGCATTATTGAACTTGGTCACTGCTGTGAACAGCTGGGGCCCACTCTCCCATGACCTTGGGGGATCACTGTAGGTGACAGGTGACGGAAGAATAATTGAGCTCACAGAGGACAAGGAACAATTAAGTATTGGAAAGAAATTTTCCTGGAACCAGACCCGATCTTCAAGTCCAGCCCTGCCACTGGGAGGATACCAGCACAGGTTGCACAACCAGAAGCAGTGACCCTTTGGTAAAAGCCATGACGGAGAAGGAAGAACCTCGGGGAGCCCACCAGAGTGAGTGGCTGCATCAGTTCAGGCATTCAGGTATGGCTGGGGGCCATCTGGGTGATGCTGGGAAGGGAGTTGTTTTTTTTTTGCATGGGAGAGGGCTGGGCCCGATGCCCTCTGTGATCTTCCATTGTGATTATGCAAATCCTTCTAAAACAAGGGGGTCAGACCAGCACCGTACTATGTAGTGTATTGTAGTGGAAGACAAGAACTTGGCACATTTTACCCTCCTTTATTAAAGAGAAGGCTGGTGGCCCTCTCCACATGGGGCAGGATAGACAATTGGTGGAGTCACATCCATCCCTGGGGTGAACGGGAAGGGGGTAAGATAAAAAATAACTTGGTAGATATTGATGGTTAAAAATTCCTTTTATTTGTATAGCTGGTTCACACACAAAACAAAACACCTCTCATATATATATGATAAAATTTAATCTTTCTTCCAGCCCTTTAAAGTTCTTATAGCAGTATTATTCTGACCTTTTTCCAGAAAATCAAGTCGCATATCAAATCTCCCAAGGCTCATAAGCAACAGAGCTCTGGGTCTAAGCCATAGGGTTGCCTATTCCATTCCATTTTTATTCTCTTTTCTTTTCATTTTCTGTAATAAAGGTCTTTGCAGATTCCTAACATACTGAACATGTGGACTCTTTCCTGGAAGGAAAAAGGAAATTTTTAGAGCTATGATGGGCAGAGAGGTTGCTGAACCTTGTTCTAAGAGTAATCAGTGTTTGATTACCCTCTACTGGCCAGGTATGGTGATGGCTGCAAAAGCAAGTGATATGAGAATGACCCAGGAAGTTCCAGAAAACACCAGTTTAGAATGATGACTGCTCTGCTGGAAAAGGAGGGAGGAGCCAGGGTCTGTTGCAAACCCTGGAAGCTCTCCTCCCCTAGGATTCTTTTACAAAGGGGATGGGGATTCTTTTTCATTCATCTTCTCTGTTAAACCAAATAATCTGCCAAGTAAAAAGACAACTGAGTAATGTTGAGAAAGTTACAGTAGGAGAGTTGAGAGGGCATTTAAATGGGTTCAGGTCTCCAGCCTCGGACATTTAACATTGCAAGATTGAGAAGCAACTTCCATTCACGGCCATGGGAACTACTCTAAGTGATCTCTGGGACAATTAGGCATAATCTCTATTTTCAGACATTTTGAAGGACATCAAGAACAATTACAGTCATTTTGTGAGAGAGAAAGACTCGAATTAGTGAGTTGAAATTACAGAAAAGCATATTTTTGCTTTAAGGTAAAGAACTTTTAGCAATTAGAACTCTCCAAAAGGAGGGGGCGGCCTTCTAACGGAGAATGCTCCCTGCTACAGAATGGGTTAGAAGCAGAAGGCTGTCACAGAAAGGGTGTTTGCAGAGAGGTTAGTCCGTGGATACCCAAGGTGATACATTCATTCAGTCAACGTTTATTGGGCTCATCTCTATTATCATTGACCATATCTGAAATATTTAACAGATCTGCCAAGGACTGTATTTTTCATTTTTAAACTTGTTACTCTGACTTAACACAATGACTGGGCACAATATAGTTTCCTGATTTTGTTGGATGATTGATTGGAAAAGTTCATGGAAATAAAAACTATTCTGAAGAGACAATGCATCTGTCACATCACAGTGAACCTCAGTCATGTTGGCAAACTCTCCCCTTGCCTCCTCCCTCGTGGTTTTGTCATGTGGTCATGGTTATATTAACAAAGAAAAATAATGGATTGCTCTAAACTGACTTTTTTAAATATATGATTTGTATAGACAGCATATTGATCTTTCTAATAATTTAAAACAACTTATTAAGATATAATAAAAATACAGAATCAAATTAGAGCATGTGGGTTCTACTCTTAGCTCTGCTATGCTCTACCAAGCTTGCCGCAGATCTGACTTCTCCGGGCCTTTGTTCCTTTTTTAAAAAAACGCAATTTTATCGAGATATATTCACACAGCATAAAAACCATCCACAATATACAATCACGGTTTACAATATCACATGATTGTGCATACAGCCCCATGATCAAATTTAGGATATTTTCATTACTCCAGAAAAGGCATAAAAAAGAAAACCCTAATCCTCCCATACTCCTTATCCCCATGTATTACTGACCCATAATGTTGGTGTGGTACATTTGTCACTGTTGATGAAAGAGTATTAAAATATTACTGTTAACTAAAGCTGCTCTTATGCAAGCTTCACTTAGATAGTGCTAATTGTCATGGTTTGCTAAACCCAATCAACATCACTCCTGTTGACTCTTAAGAACACCTAGGGCAGATGGCAGAATAGGATAGGTGAGTTCACCCCTGCTCCAAGGAACAGCTAGAGAAGGAGTGAGAAGGCGACTGGGACAGCGATTTGCAGGGTATAGGTATCCTGGAAGGGTCTTCTATATGACATAGGGAAGGCCTGGTTGCAAAGGCTGAAGAATTGAGGCACAGAGACCATCCAGCTAGTGCAAACAGCCTAAAGCAGAAAATCAATTAATGTAATACACCATATCAAAAAATCAAAGCAGAAAAACCACATGATCATCTCGATTGATGCAGAAAAGGCATTTTGACAAAATTCAACATTCTTTCCTGTTGAAAACACTTCAAAGAGTGTTTGTCTTTGAATAGGAATAAAAGGGAACTTACTCAACAGGATAAACGGAATATATGAAAAACCCACAGCTAACATTATCCTCAATGGGGAAAAACTGAAAACTTTCCCCCTAAGATCAGGAACAAGACAAGGATGTCCACTATCACCATTGTTATTCAGCATTGTGTTGGAGTTCTAGCCAGAGCAATTAGACAAGAAAAAGAAATACAAGGCATCAAAATTGGAAAGGAAGAAGTAAAACTCTCACTGTAGATGATATGATCCTATATGTCGAAAAACCCCCAAAATCAACAGCAGAAATACTAGAGCTAATAAATGAGTACAGCAAAGTGGCAGGTTACAAGATCAATACTCAAAAATCGGTAGTGTTTCTATACACTAGTAATGAACAATCTGAGGGAGAAATCAAGAAAAAAATTCCATTTACAATTGCAACCAAAATAAAATATTTAGTAATAAATTTAACTAAAGAGACAAAATCTATACAAAGAAAACAACAAGAAATTGTTAAAAGAAATCACAGAAGACCTAAATAAATGGAAAGGCATACCGTGTTCATGGATTGGAAGACTAAATATAGTTAAGACGTCAATTCTTCCTAAATTGATTTACAGATTCAATGCAATACCAATTAAAATCCCAAAAACTTACTTTTCAGAGATAGAAAAACCAATAACCAAATTTATCTGGAAGGGCAGGGTGCCCCAAATAGCTAAAAGTATCCTGAGAAAGAAAAATGAAGTTGGAGGTCTCACACTACCTAACTTTAAGGCGTATTACAAAGCTACAGTGGTCAAAACAGCACGGCACTGACATAAAGATAGATATACTGACCAATGGAATTGAATAGAGTATACAGATATAGACCTTCTCATCTATGGACAATTGATCTTTGACCTTACACCCAAAGCACAAGCATTGAAGAAATAAATAAATAAATGGGAACTCCTCATAATTAAACACTTTTGCGCATCAAAGAACTTCGTCAAGAAAGTAAAAAGACAGCCTATACAATGGGATACAATATTTGGAAATGATGTATCAGATAAAGATCTAGTATCCAGAATATATAAAGAGATTGTTTAACTCAACAACAAAAAGACAATAACCCAATTACAAAATGGGCAAAAGACTTGAACAGACACTTCTCAGAAGAGGAAATACAAATGGCCAAGAGGCACATGAAAAGATGCTCAACTTCCCTGGGTATTAGGGAAATGCAAATCAAAGCCACAATGAGATATCATCTCACACCCACCAGAATGACTATTATCAATAAAACAGAACATGACAAGTGCTGGAGAAGATGTGGAGAAAGAGGCACACTTATCCACTGTTGGTGGGAATGTCAAATGGTACAACCACTGTACAAGGCATTTGGTGGGTCCTCTGGAAGCTAAGTATAGAATTGCCATATGATCCAGCAATATCATTGCTAGGTATCTACTCAGAGGACATGAGGGCAAGGACACAAACGGACAATTGCACACCAAAGTTTATAACAGCATTATTGACAATTGCGAAGAGATGGAAACAGCCAAAATGTCCATCAACAGACGAGTGGCTAAACAAACTGTGGTATATACATATGATGGAATATTATGCAGCTGTTATGAAGTATGTAACAACATGGATGGACCTTAAGGACATTCTGCTGAGTAAGATTAGCCAAAAACAAAAGGACAAATACTGTATGGTCTCATTGATATGAACTAACATTAATGAATGAGCTTGGATAATTTTAGTTAAGAACAGAGGTCATCAGGAGATAGAAACAGGGTAGATATTGGGTAATTGGAACTGAAGGGATACAGATTGTGCAATAGGACTGATTGTAAAAATTCAGAAATGGATAGCACAATACTACCTAACTGTAATACAATAATGTTAGAACACTGAATGAAGCTGAATGTGAGAATGATAGAGGGAGGAGTCCTGGAGGCACAAATGAAATCAGAAGGAAAGATACACAATAAAGTCTGAGATGGTATAATCTAGGAATGCTGAGAGTGTATAATGATAGTAACTAAATGTACAAATTTTAAAATGTTTTGCATGAGGAAGAACAAAGGAATGTCAATACTGCAGGGTGTTGAAAATGATTAATATTTAATGTTTTAAAATTTCACCTTATGTGTGAGACTAAAGCAAAAAATGTTTATTTGGTACAAAATTTATATTTTGACTAGTGTAGTTCCTAATATAACTTATGTGGACAGCTTAATTGAACACCATAAGTACATGGAACCTTGGGTAGGGCATGAGATTTTGTAGGTTTGTCCAGAGTGATGCCCCAATAAATCCCAGAGTGATTTGAACAGTGAATACAAAAATATTTGCAAAGTTCCCTTGGGGGAATGGTGAGAAAGGGGGGAAATTCAACTTCACCAAGTGGAGAATTCTTGATATTCTCACAAGCAGTGGGGACAACCAAAGCAATAGGCTGAGCCCCAGTCTTGGGGTTTGTTCATATGAAACTTTAACCCTGCAAAGGATAGGCTAAGCCTACTTAAAATTAGGCCTAATGGTCACCCCCAAGAGAATCTCTTTTGTTGCTCAGATGTGGCCTCTCTCTCAGCCAACATGCCAAACAAACTCACCACCCTCCCCCTCTCTGGGTGGGATATGACTCCCAGGGGTGTGGACCTTCCTGGCAACGTGGGACAGAAATCCTAGAATGAGCTGGGACTCAGCATCAAGGGATTGAGAAAACCTCAAATGAAAGGGGACAGAGTGAAATGAGACAAAATAAAGTGTCAATGGCTGAGAGATTCCAAACAGAGTCGAGAGGTTATCCTGGAGGTTATTCTTTTTTTTTTTTGAAAGGCTTAGAGGAAATTTTTATTCAAATCTACAAGAGCGATACATATAAAAAAAACAAATGAGCTATATTAGAAATGTTACCTAACATTTAAAATGATTAGTTTTTTCTAATACGTTCTTGACAATTTCATATAGTAGACACTAAATTAATAAATGCACTAGGGTGTTAGAAATCCATTACAAATAGATTCAAAGTAAGTGGTAACAGTTTTAGCCTATAGTAAACTGTGACTTGACCGAAGGTTTGGTGACTGCATATTAGTGAAAGAAATGGTTAAATCAAGGTAATTTATTAAAATTATAAGTTCTTTAAAAACTGAAAATATTTAAATATACTGTAAGTCTTGTAAACTTGAATTTTAGGAACATTAAGATGACAGAGGTAAAACATATAATAGTATAGTTATTTTATTCATGTGTTTTTTATATAATTATATATTATGAAACAAAGGTTATTTGATCAATTCATTTGTGTAGTTATTGAGGTACAAGTGCTTTCTGAAAAAAATTTTAATTATCAAAAGAGATTAGTGAAATATAATTATAATTTAAAATCCTATCAACTGAAATGCAGTTTAACACATCTATATAAATACAAAACAAAGGTTTAATGATCAATAAACCGAGTGATAATGGAAAATTTAAGTTTAGCAAAAGTTGTTCTATTTGTAAGAAGCAGCCTATACTCCATTGAGTGGCATACTCATTGCCATCTATCCAAGCTATAGAGAAAACATAAAAACAAAATCCTAACTCTTGAAAAACGATTGTTCTTGGGGTTTGATAATTCTGGCTGTGTGTATATGTACATTGTTGGACACTTAATTTTAAGGAATGCTTTTTCTAAATCTCAAAATATTTTTCTGAACCTCCTCTTATGTAGTCCTAAGTTATGTGGTTGATTTTTCATTATCTCTGGAGGTTATTCTTATGCATTAAATAGATATCACCTGTTTAGTTAGGGTGTAATGGAGAGGCTGGAGGGAACTGCCTGAAAATGTAGAGCTGTGTTCCAGTAGCCATGTTTCTTGATGATGATTGAACAATGATATAGCTTTCACAATGAGACTCTGTGAATGTGAAAACCTTGTGTCTGATGGTCCTTTTATCTACCTTTTCGACAGATGAGTAAAACATATGGAATAAAAATAAATAATAGGGGGAACAAATGTTAAAATAAATTTAGTTTGAAATGCTAGTGGTAAATGAAAGCGAGTGGTAAGGGGTATGGTATGTATAATCTTTTTTGTCTCTGTTATTGTTTTATTTCTTTTTCTGTTGTCTTTTTATTTCTTTTTCTAAATCGATGCAAATGTTCTAAGAAATGATGAATGTGCAACTATGTGATGATATTAAGAATTGCTGATTGTATATGTAGAATGGAATGATATCTTAATAAAAAAAAAATACTCAGAGTACGGTCAGAGAGAAAGGCTTGTGCCTTCCACTAGAGATTATCTGATAGTTTGTCATGAAATCATTCATATACTATGTAGAAAAAGCCATACAACCAGTGATGAATCTCCTATCTTGTATATGAAGGAGAGCTTGGCTAGATAAACCATCCTTGGCTCCTGCTTTCTTTCCTTGTTACCTTATCAATGATGCTGTTCTCTATTCTGAGGATAAATGTTTCTGTGGATAAGTCTAATGTCAACCTCATTGTCTCGCCTTTAAATTGTATGACTGTCTAAAGGATTCTCTCCCATGATTTTTCTAGGCTATATTTTTGTGTTGACCGTTCTGGATGACTTTTTCTTTCTTTCTTTCTTTTTTTTTTTTGCCTGGGGTAAGCACCGGGAATTGAACCTGAGTCTCCAGCATGAAAGGCAAGAACTCTGCCTACTGAGCCACCGTGGCCCACCCTCTGGAAGACTTTTGATTGATAAAATGCATTGATACAGTGGGGCAGCCTTTGAATAAACAAATTTAAGCCTTGTTTATTTCAGAAAGCTTTTCTTTAATTATATTTTAAATAATAAAAAAAAATCAGAGGCTTATAATACAGAATATAGGGGACCTAGAGATGCATAGAAGCTAGAGATGGGTGAGCAGTGAACTAATGAGGTTGAATTCAAATGTAAGGGAATAGATAGAAGTGAAGGCAGTTCACTAGTAGGACTGTAAGTAATATTACCATATCGAAGGTGAACATGACTGAAAGAGGTTGTATAAACTGATAGGTTCCACTGATTAATACTACAAATATAAATAAATTATTGTTTGAACTATTGCAAAGGTATGAATCTTGTACAAAGTGTGTATAAATTCAGTGTATGGGGGAAAACTGCTATTGCATGCTATGGGCTGTGTTTAATAGGAAAACATGAGCAGTAACAGCAACACAAGAGGTAAATAATGAGGGGAGGGACAAGAGTTAAGGGGAGTTCTAGATTTTCCATTTAGTGAAGGTGTGTTTATTGGTTATCTTTCTCCTGGGGACAATGAAGTTATCTAAAATTGAGAGTGTTGATAGACTATTGACTTTGGGCGTTATACATGAGTCCCAGTAGATGGAGGTGGCTTTAAGATGCACTAACTGAGAAGGAGATTGGCCAACAATGTTGTATACATATGATCAAATATTGTGCTGCTACAAAAAGGAACAAAGTTGCAAGGCATGCAACATTGTGAATGAACCTGTGGGACATTTAGTGAGGCAAAATAAGCGAGAAACAAAAGAGCAATTATTGTATGGCTCATTTAGAAAATACTTATAAGAAAACAGGGGACTAGACTGTAAGCTCTTAAAGCAGTCAGATAAGTGGTAATTATTTCTGTTTTATATATGTATACCTGATATTTGGAGATAAGAATAAAGCCTGTCAGGTCAGGATTAAGGTAATTCAGAAAACAGGGGTCAGAAAGACACTCTCTATATTTTAGGACCTCATCTACTCTTTATGACCAAAGAAAGATAGGTTTATTTTGTCCAGAAACTAAATTTTCTGTAGTGCATAATCTAATCAACCTGTCTAGATAGATCATTTAAACAAGGAAGCCCAGACTAAGAATGAGGGCTTTAATCCTGTATAGTTTAATGTAATGCCTGGATACATCCCAGAGTATATTAAGCAAATAATTGAAAAGTGTTGGCAAATTCCCTTGAGGTATGGGAGAAAATATATGGAACTATTAAACTTTACCACAAGGAAACCCCTGATACAATGGCAAACATTAGGGACACCTAAATCAATAGGCCAAGCCCTTGATCTTGAGGCTCGCTCTCGTGAAACTTATGTATGGAGAGGAGAAGCTTAGCCTACATATAGGTATGCCTAAGAGTTACCTCTAGTTGCTCAAATGTGAGCTCTGCAAGTAAAACCATGCTCTCCCCCTACATGGGAAAGTCTCCCTGGTGGCATGGGAGATGACTTCCAGGGATGAGTCTGGCCCTGGCACCATGGGATCAACAATGCCATCTGATCAAAAGGGGGTAAAGCCCCTTCCAACATGAAAAAGTTAGAATGGTCATCACCCAAATACCCCTAACAGAATGGGAGAAGGATCAAAGGCAGTAGTGGAATTAAACAGAGAAAGTACAGTTTAACAAACAAGTATGATTGATGAATCATTAAATAAGGTATCAGTGCCTGAGAGAGTTCAAATAGAGTCAAGAGGCTACTCTGGAAGTCACTCTTATGCAAGCTTGAGTTAGACATTGCTACCTACCATAACTTGCCAACCCCCAACCAAAAGCATTCCAGCCAATCCTAAAGAACATCTAGAGTACTATATAAGATTCTACAAAGGTTCCATGCACTAGGGAAACTTTCCACAAACCTACAACCTCCAGATGAGTCCGTGAACTAGATAAGACCTGAAATGCAGAGGGACCAGCCTCTCCAGAACATCAACTGGTTCCATCCCCCTATTCCATATTATCGACAGCCCCTTTCTTTTTTTTTTTTAATAAACTTTTTTATTAATTAAAAAACTTAACAAAAGAAGATTAAAATATCATTCCATTCTACATATACAATCAGTAATTCTTAATATTATCACATAGTTGCATATTCATCATTTCTTAGAACATTTACATCGATTTAGAAAAAGAAATAAAAAGACATCAGAAAAAGGAATAAAACGATAATAGAGAAAAAAAGATTATACCTACCATACCCCTTACCCCTTGCTCTCATTTATCACTAGCATTTCAAACTAAATTTATTTTAACATTTGTTCCCCCTATTATTTATTTTTATTCCATATGTTCTACTCTTTTGTTGATATAGTAGCTGAAAGGAGCATCAGACACAAGGTTTTCACATTCACAGAGTCTCATTGTGAAAGCTATATCATTGTTCAATCATCATCAAGAAACATGGCTACTGGAA
>PVIY010019576.1:0-45644 GCA_004026745.1 Myrmecophaga tridactyla
TTTATGATGTCTTTACATTTAAAGTCTACTTTGTCTGATATTAGTATAGCTACTCCTGCTTTTTTTTTTTGTTACAACTTGCATGGAACATCTTTTTCCATCCTTTCACTTTCCATCTATTTTTATCTTTGTGTCTAAGAATAGTCTCTCGTAAACAGCATATATATGGATTATATTCTTAATCCATTCAGTCAATCTGTTTCTTTTAATTGGTAAGCTTAGTCCATTAACATTCAAAGTTAAAACCAAAAAGGCATTTCTTGAATCCATGATCTTATATTCTGGATTTTATTTGTCAGGTCTATATATTCTTTTCCCTCTTTCTCTTTTTATCCTTTAAGTTTCCCTAACTGGTACTCTTCAATTCTGTGTGCTCCTCTAGACTTGCCTCTCCTGTCTTTTTTTTCAACTGACAGAACTCCCTTTAGTATTTTTTGCAAGGCCAGTCTCTTGTTTACAAATTCTTTCAGGATTTGTTTGCCTGTGATTAATTTACTCTCTCCCTCAATTTTTTGTTTGTTTGTTTGTTTGTTTGTTTGTTTTGTTCCCTCCGTTTAGAAGGAAAATTTGGCTGGACACAGAATTATTCGCTGGATATCTTTCTCTTTTAGGCTCTTAAATATATCATACCTCTGCCTTTTTCATCTTCATGGAGCTTGTTGAGTAATCTGCACTCAGCCTTATGTGGTTTCCATTGTATGTAGTAGATTGTTTTTCTCTTGTGGCTTTCAGGATTTTCTACTTCTCTTCAACATTTGACAGACTGATTAGTATGTGTCTTGGGGAAGGTCTATTTGGATTTATTCTACTTGGAGTTTGTTGAGCTTCTTTGACTTGTATATTTATGTCCTTTATAAGGGATTGGAAGTTTTACCCTATTATATCCTCAACTAATCTTCCTATCCCCTTTACTCTTCTCTTCTCCTTCTGGGACACCAATCATTCTTATATTTGTGCACTTTGTTTTGCCCATCATTTCCATGAGATCAAATTCAAATTTTTCCATCTTTTTTTGCCACTTGCTGTTTTGAGTGTGTGAAATCAGTTGTCCTGTCTTATAGTTCACTTGTTCTTTCTTCTGCCTCTTCAAATCTGCTGTTGTGTGTCCCCAGCATGTTTTTTTGATTTGGTCAACAGAATTTTTAATCTCTGTGATATTTTCTATTAATTCTTTCACATTCCGCTTTATCCTCTTCTAGTGTCTTCTTGATCTCTTTAATGTCATTAGCCATCCCACTGATTTTATTTAGTAGAGTTATATGAACATTTTTCATTAGTTGTTCCAATGTCTGTGTCTCCTCTGGTGTTTTAATTTGGTCATTCGGCTGAGCTATATCTGTCTGCATCATAATATTCTTAGTGATCTGTTGCTTTCCTGACATTTAAATATCTTGATTGGTTTACTTTAGAAGTTGACTTTCTTCAGTGGTCTAAAGCCTTGAATTTGCTGAATGGATGTGCAGAAGGATACAGGTCAGGGGGTGGGGCACAACAATGTGGTGATGCTTTGTAGTGCAGGCATAGGCACAGGTTGGAATGTTGTGAGTGTGGGCACACAGCATCAGGGGAAGATGTGTCTGCATGGGTTCATGGGTTTGGAGGCCAGAGAACTGGTGTCTGCTGGTCTAGGTCACAGGGCCCTTGGTGCAGAACTAGGGTAATAAGTTGGCATTATGCCTGCATGTGCTGGGGTCAGATGTAGCTTGGCTGAGCATGTCAGTGCTTTCTCCAGAGCTAGGGGGGCATGACTGTGACCATATGCATGCACAGATCTGGGAGTGTCATAAAATGAGGTACCCATGCACAGAGCTCAGGGTGGTGGGAGAGTTCTGCATGACTGTATGGGCTTGTGGCTGATGTAGCCTGGGTATGGAGGTAAGCACCTACAGCCTTTATTCTCTGGCAACTGCCTAAAGGGGGCAGGAACTGGGAGGTAGGGCTCAGAGGGACAGGGCAAGATTGTGCTTGTGCAGGAAAGGTGGTTTGGGCTGCAGGTTGTGGGGCAGGTTCATGAGGGGTTGGCAGGATGATGTACTTGCAGTATGGGCAGTGGGTCGGGTGATGGGATTCAAGTGTATGGGGTGTGGAGTGAGTCGTGGGTCATGGGCTGCACTGGAGAGGGTAGATTGTTTAAAGAATGTGACTTGGCTTACTTCCTAGTCACAGTCTCCATGTCTGTATACTCCTGAGGGCTCAGGGCTTCTGTTTTAGGCTGTTTACACCAGCCAGATGGTCTCTGGTTCTCTGTTTCTCAGTTTCTCAACTTTTGCAAAATCTGTTGCAGAAGATTCTCCCAGGTCACTTCCACCCTGGAATCACCATCTTAGTCTCCCTTCCATCCCTTCTCTAGTTGTTCCTTGGAGCAGAGGTGAATTTAGTCTATCCTATATTGTCATCTTCATGTTGTCATTGAACTCGTCAATACTTTTTTCGAGGATCATTTTTTAAATACTCTCTCTGGTATGTCAAAAGTCTTGTCTTCTTTGTTGACTGTTTCTAGATATTTATTTCCTTGGATGGGCCATCATTTCCTGATTTTTTTAATAATTTTTTGTTTCCCACTGTAATTTTATATCTTAAATGTCATTCTGGGATTTAGTTTATATCCAGCTAGAGGTATGGCAGATTTCCTTGAGTGCCAGGAGGTAAAAAAACAACACATTGACCCAAAATCACCTTTCATATTATTTGCAATTTAGCTCTGCTTTGGCTGGTGTTCTTCTTCAGAATTTAGTCCTCTAGCTAAGAAGATTGGCTCCAGAACAATGTGAAGTGTTCTGTCATTTCCATCTTTTCTGACATTGTGCTTGTCCTTTGCTTTTGTTTGCTTATGGCCTTAGGAATTCCCCTATTTACAAGAATTGGATGCTTCCTCTATTCCCTATGAGATAGACGTTCTCTCCCTCCTAAGTGCTCCATTGTATGACTTTAAGTGGATAATCCTTTGCCCCAGTCCCCATTCACTTAATTTTTTCTTACACCGTTGTAGATGTCCACAACTATATGGCAAGTTCTGAAAGGGTGAGGCAGGGAAGAGTCTCTTGATTTTGTCTTTCACATTGCTACCTGCTAGATTAGAACCAAAATAATAGGCATTGAAATATGTGGCATAGAGGTTATTCTACTCCTTCTGGAACTGGGCAAGGGACCAGCAATGGAACTGCAGATTTGCCCCACACTTTGCCCAGAGAGGGTGGGGAAAATATCATCAAGGGCACAACAAGATTCTCCTGGGTTTGTAAAGCTACATTTTCTTATTCTGCATTCATCTAGTTACTGCAATGCTTAAATTGTTTTTACAGAGTTCTGATGAATATGGCTTTGTCAGTTTTAACTATTTGCTGTAGTATTCTAGGAGAGGAATGACACTCTAGAACTCCTTATGCTACCATCTTAGATAACTAGCAACCTGGTTCATTATGCTTTGATTCTTTAATTTATATTTTGTGTCCAAAAGAAATATAATTGTTCAGTCTTAAGAAGATTTAAGGATAATTTTCTACATAATAAAGAAATAACAATCACATCTATTATTGTGCTTAATTATATATTTATTCATATATTCATCTTCATTTTAACAATTTTTCCAATTTGTCTAGGATATAGCTGATTGTAACACCAGCACTGAAAGAATAAATGTAGTATATGTTTTAATAAAAGATAATACTAGAAACAATAATAATAATAAAAAAATCAATACCCTATAATATGAAATATGCCTAGTAATTTTTCTCTGTATTATAATAGAATTCATCTCGCTATTTATAACTTTATTCTAGTAAATCTTTCCATTTTAGGATTTATATGTATGAATTATAAGATGTTGATTATTTAAACACACAAGTTTTTAGAGATCTCTGCTTATTCAGTTTTAAGATAGTGCTATATTCTTGAAGACTACCATTTATGTTAAAAGTATGTCCACAGTTTCATTATAAATTCTTATTGTTTAGAACTTTTTAATTCAGATAATAAAAACGTGCTTTAAGCACAACCTGTCAAAAAGTATTTTACTTTCTTAGGAGCACTTATTTTTTTTTAAAAAAAAATTTAAAAGCCATTTCTTTTTGCTTTTCTTTATTTGGATCATGCAGTTATGCAAGATTTGCTTTTCACTGTTGTATTACTAAATTCACCTCCATTTGTTACAAAATGCATAGAAGAATTATTTATTAGAAAAAACTGCACACACAAAAAAATACATTTCATATTCTGTTCTTTCACTAGTTTGTGACCTTGGGTAAACTGCAGAGATTTTAACATGCCACATAAAGAAAGGAAGCTAGTGCCTCACTGGCTCTTTGATTTATGACACAATCAGATAGAATGATTCAAAACTGTAAAAGATGGTCAGTCACTCAACATCAGAGAGTGTCACTGGAAATTCCAGTTTATGCACCTCCCTTCTTGAATGCTGTACGTGAAGGAGACATCTACTGGGATACCAAAAATCTTAATGTGCCCCCTTGCCATCATTACTACTTTGTTCACCACTCTGGGAGCTTCGAGTCTTTAAAAAACAACATAGAATAGTCAAGAGATGAATTTTCTAAATAATTAGCAGAATGTCTTGGCATACACTCCTAAAGATATGACTATACTCTCGAGTTAGATCCAATTTTGTAAGAAAAAGTGGTTCATCTTGGGAGATACTGCTTCTTTTTCATTTATTAAATTGTTGTTTCTAGGCAATCAATCCAATATTTCTTTTAACCAGAAAGTATTTTCTGGAAACTTACTGATTCCTACAAAGGCATGTAAGAGGATATGAAAATATTTAAGACAGTCCCTATAGCTTAAATCCTAATTGGTTAAATGAGATTTAAATACATGGGCCCAGTAAATGAGAGTGTAAATAAATTTTGAGCTATCATAGAAATAAGATCTACATAGAAAAGAAGGATAATGTTTAGAAATTTACACATTTGAAATAATGCATTATGGGCGGCTGCCATGGCTCAGCAGGCAGAGCTCCGACCTGCCGTGCTGGAGGTCTGGAGTTCGATCCCTGGTGCCTCCTGCCCATATGCAAATTAAAAAAAAAAGGAAAAAAAAAAGAAACGATGCATTATGCTCAGCATAATGACAGTAAAGGAAGAGAGAATCTGACTAAATGTAGCTGGTACTGGGAGAATAGGCCTGGAGTTGATGAAAACAACTTGAACTCTAGTGACAAATAAGTTTTGACTTTCTCTTATATTTTAAAGATTGCATTGTCTCAGTGTAATGATACTTTCTAATGATACTACTACATTACTTATCCTAATGTATTTATCCTACATCAAAAATTTTATCATATTGTCCTTCAGACGAGAAGTATCCTTTCATCTCCCACTGCCTCATTCTTTAATCTGTTGCAGTCCTGAACCTGTCTTTGTTTATTCACCTCCTAACTTTCAATCATTGTCCAGGTGTTCCACATTCTAGTTGCTAATTATTTTCCAGGTTAGTCCTACTTTTTTATTTGTATGCTGATTTGGTTGTTTAATCTAACATCTGATACTTTTGTTCTGGCCCTCATCAGTTATTACCAGGATCTTCTGTGTAGTGCTGTTCGAGTACTCCATTGTAGTTTTACATTAAAACCCAGATCCTCATCATAGCAGACAAATTCTTCAGGATCTTTTCCCAGACCTCTTCTCTAGCATCTTCTCTCACAATTCTCCTTCTCCTTAATTATTGTAGACCAACCATCCAGAATTACTACAGATTCCCTAATGAGCCATGTTCTTTGCAAATCTGTGGATTTGCCTATGCCACTGTTTCATCTTACAACATAATTCTCTCTGCTTTCTTCCATTTACAACCAACTTCTGGTGTTTCAAGGGTCTATTCAAATAGTTTTTCTCTCTCAAAGCTTGTTGTAGACACCCCAGCTTGAGTTGTCTCTAAATAATGTGCCTATTAGATTCTAAGATAATGGCTGTTTCAACCTAGTACCATACTAAAATCATAGATTTATTTACTTGATTTATGAACATTCTGTAAGCATGAGTTAACGGACTCACATTATACTGTTTTTTTCTGGAAGAGGCATGAGGTCTGCTTTAGCATATAGCAAGGCTCAATATATGTTTCTGAATTCGTAAACCTTTTTGGATTCCCTGATAGTTGCATGAGAGAAAAGAGGGTGGTCATGATGCTAAAGCAGGGTGAGAAGAAAGCCTCTGATTAATAAGATAGTGACTACAGGCTATTGAATAAACCCCCTATGTCTCTGATTCTTAGAAACTGTATGTTAAGCCAATGAGAGACTAATTCCTTATTAGCAGAGGAGTTAAAGCAGAAGTTTGTTTTTAGAAAAATAATCTATGCTTCAAACAGGAGATAGTTCAAATTTTTAAACATTCATTTTTCAGGTATTACATCTCAGTTGAACTCCAGAAATATTTTTCATCTCTATCATGTGTCAGGTACAATGTTATTCAATGAAATGCTTAACATGCCTATAAGGTTGTCTGAATCCAGACTCAATATTTTGTTTGCAGGGTTGGGAGGTCAACATAAATTTAAGAACTCCAAGAAACAGATCCTAAGGTAATGATTTCTAAATTCCTAACTCAAAAAAATAAACTAGGAATAGTTGGTTTGGAAATCGCTATCTTCAGATAGGAAGAGCCAGATTTTTACATCAGAATACAAACAATGTGCAGTTAGGTTTTTATTTTTATTTTTAAATCACTTCAAAGAGTTTTATGTGCATGCTCTCACAAAAGCTTAGAAGTGAGAGGACAGAATTGGAACAGGCAAACAGTCATGCTTAATTTGTGGAAGAGGTTTTGAGTGCCAAGAATCTGTCAAACAAAATATAACCAAGCTCACAATGAAAAAAAAAGCCATACAATTTAAACAACTACCTTAAATTTTCATCATTTGTATGAATAACTCTATTTTGCTTGCCAGATTTGGGGAAAAGTAGAGAGGAAATCCATCTTTTCCCTCTTTCTATGATGAGCAATTATCTTTAGAAATTTTATTTTCATTATTATATAAAGTATTATAATTTCCCTCTAAAACACTGTAGCATAATTCATCAGAAGATAATTAGAAAGCCTCTTGACATAGATATATCATTACAATTTGTACCTACACACTTGGAAATTGCCAATGTCATACTTGTAGAGCAAATAGCTACTGTTCTCTAATGTAGTCAAAATGAGATAATTGATAGTTTCTCAATATTTATTGGCATTAGCTTGTGAGACTAACATGCACAAATATTGTGAGGCAATCATTAATTGATTTATCCATTTCAAAATCCAATAGTTCTCCCTTGAATTATTTATCAGAAAGACATGTTTTAAGCAAAGAGAAATATAGATGACAAAGGAATAATATACTATATATGAAAAGATAGTTATTCCATTTTAATATTGACTTGCCAGTGCCCCAAGTTGATTTCTCTTATACATGATACTAGTAATGACAGTATTAAATACCGCCTCCACCAAAAAAGCCAAGGAAACCTTTTCTAAATGATCATTACACAAAGTTGCATGAACAAGTCAAAGAGATAAACTCATGACATAGGGCTACATGTTTACCTATTTATCAATCAGATAATCAAGCTGAAAATATTTCTGGATCACTCAGAGATGTCCTAGTCTAAACTAATTACTAAGAAAGGCTGCTATATGGAAATGTTGAATGATTTCTCCAAACTGGTGAATTCCTTAGCAAACAGGAAAAAATAAAAGAGTATTTTGTTTGCTAAGAAAAAAAAAAACTATATATTTTGATTAATTCTCATTTTTTTCATATCCACAAAATTTAGAGTCAATCTTATTTATCCCTTTACTAAGGTTGACTTGGAGAATTCTGTTGCGATATGGGCCCTAGGCTGTTCCAATTAATTCATTTTCTCAGACAATGACTAATGTCCTTTGAACTGTACAAATGAAAGAACATGCTATGCCTGCAAATAAATGAAATTATGTCATTTCATGAGGTTTCTTTGATCCCTTTATTATTTTAATTGTGTTTTCTTCTACATACTGACAATTCCATTAAAAAGAATCAGTAATCTACAAATTGTTTCCCCAATTACTACTACAGTGGCCAAGTTTTCTTGGATTTTTAAGCTGACCTTTCAGTCACAGCATCCTTCCAAATGAGTTTAAGGTTTGAGCCTACAATCACTTAACAGGCACAAAAATTGCACCCATAAGCAACTAAATGAATAATTAGCCACCGGATCTTCATGCCAAGAGTACAAATTAGTCACTCAATTGCACCTGCAACTGGTCACCTGCAGGCTCAATTAGACACACATACTTTTGCTTAGATAATACATATCTATCATGAAGTAGGTGGCTCACATTTTTAGAACAAGAAAAGGCTCTTGACCTTTAAGAACTTCCCTGAACTCCACTTTGGATGCTTATTTTATATACAGACATTGTCAGCTCTCAGGCAACATTATCCAAACATTTTAAAAATGTAATCTATTACCCATATGCTTTCTTCTCTCATATTACTTGTTTAGTTTGATGGACCACATAGAGTTGAAATAATCCTTGTTCTGTATCTCAGAGAATTGTTACATGTAAGTATCTGTGCTCTACAGTATTATGCATGCCATCTTTCAAAACAAACTGATTAGTAATTACCAATGACTGCTCTGGTAATACTGAGGCTTTTTAAAGATGAAACTTTTTCATGGAAAATGTATATATTCTGGAGGCAACAGCTTTTATTTCAAGGTAAAAGTTAGGGAGGACAGCTTTAATAAATCAAGTTCTTATTTTTTATTATATTAATTAAATTCATGTGTAGGACACATTTTTCCTCTTCCTGGAATGACACAACATTGTTTTAAAGTCTTAAAAGCTGATGACTCATGTCTCTGGAAAAATAAATCCAATACAGTTGTGAAATAATTTCTTTATGTTCCTCAAAAAAATGCCTTATGAAACTTGCAGATACCTTAGACAAAAGACTGATGATATAATATCACTTCTGTAAATGAAAATTTTCTATAAAGAAAATTATCAAAACTTGAAAATAAAAATAGGCAACAGGGGTCATTGCATGTCCTTTATGTGACGCTCAGTATGTGTCCCCTTTCTTGACTTGCTATATTCTACTGATTGAAATACTTCATAAGGGCAAAGGAATATGCGAACTTGTAGAAAACAAAAAAGCAATGCAAAGATTCCTGTTCAATTTTGTTTGGTAAAGGAGTGAATGATTTATATAAAAAAAAATCACCCAAAAGTTTATAGTTTTATTGCTTTGTAGGACATGAACTCATTTTTATCTAAACCAATACTCTTATTCAAGCTTAGTTCTTTCAGTGATTATAAATATTTCCATCATTCTCTTTGAAAGGGCTTTACCATCTTGCTAGCTCCCCCACTGATGAACAAATTAGGTCTCTGACACAAGTTCAATTTTGTATTTTTAAGCTTTTTTTATCTTAACTTTTTATTTTCCAAAAGTTTTAGACTTATAGAAAAGTTATGAAGATAGTACAGCAAATTCCCATATACTGTACCTCAGACAGTTTCACCTGTTGTTTAAATCTTTCATTATTATGGTACACTCTCCACAACTAATGAACCAATAATGTGGCATTATTATTAACTAAAGCTCAAACTTAATTCACATTTCCCTTGTGTTTATCTAATGCCTTTTTTCTATTCTAAGATCCCATTTGGAGTATATTATATTTAGTCATCTTGTCTCCTTAGGTTCCTGAAGACTGGGTCAATTTTTTAAGTATTCCTTGTTTATGATTACTGCAGTAGGTTTGAAAATCACTAGTCAGATATTTTATGGAATGTTCCTCAATTGTTATTTATCTGATGGTTTTCTAATGATAACACTGAGGTTATAGGTTTGAGGAAGGAGTATAATTTAGGTAAAATGACTTTCTCATCACATCAAATCAAGGTGAATGCTATCAGCATAACCTATTGTCAATGTTTACCTTAATCACCTACATGAAGCAGTGTTTATCAGATATCTGCACTGTAAAGTTACTTCCCCTTTTCCAATACTGTAATTTTTGGAAGTAAATCACTATTCACAGCCCACCATTAAGAAGTATGGCGATAAGCTCCACTTTCTTAAAGAGATAGTATCTACAAAATTATTTCAGATTTTTTTTTGCATAAGAGATTTGTCTTTTCTCCCCATGTATTGATTATTCAATCATTTATTTATATGCATGGCATACACATATGTATGGTATATGCTGTAGTTTGCTAGCTGCCAGGATGCAACGCACCAGAGACATATTGGCTTTTAATAAAAGGGGATATATTTCATTAGTTCTTCAGAGGAAAGGCAACTAACTTTCAACTGAGGTTCTTTCTACTGTGGGAAGGCACAGAGTAGTCTCTGCTGCCCTTCTTTCCAGGCCTCTGGGTTCCAACAACTTTCGCTGGGGTGATTTCTTTCTGCACCTCCAAAGGCCTGGGCTGAGCTGTGAGTACTGAGATGAGCTATGCTGAGCTGCTTGGTCTGTGCTACATTGAGCTCTCTCATTTAAGCACCAGCCAATTAAGTCAAATATAATTCATTGCAGCAGGCAGGCTTCCCAGTCGACTGCAGATGTAATCAGCAACAGTTGAGGTTCACGTACCATTGGTTCATATCCACAGCAACAGAACTAGGTGCTTTCACCTGGCCAAGTTGACAACTGAATCTAACTACCACAGTATACATGTATGGTTATTTATTTTATACCTGGGGTTATAATTCAATGTTACATGATTTTTTTGTTGCTGCTCAACAAGTACTCAGACAAAGCCTATGTCAGCTCTTTCAGTTTGCTCCTATTATCTTTTGGCATAACCTATTATAGCATGTGTGTGTGTGTGCATGTGTGTTCAAGCATTTTCTTACTTTCAGGTAGTATATGATGCTCCAAGGTTCTCTTGCATTTTACTTGTCTCAACCCTAGAATAAGACATTTCCTTTTTATTGGAAAATGTTATTAAAAACCAAGATCTGAGCTCCTGGTAAAGAGTCATTTCTTTCCACTAATTATGCATTAGCAAAGTTAAATGGACTTTATGTGGAAGCCACAAATTCTTTAGAGGAATCCTTTTTCTAGACTTGTTCTTTGTGAGCAATCCAAACAGAAGGAAATTTTCAACAGAAGAGCAGACTGTCTTCCAGGAACTACTATAATGGAAAATATAATGGATGAATACTTTATGTTATATATGAGGTTTATACATTTCAACTGAAATGCAGCAATGCAATAATTCTAGAATAGATTGGAGATAGGCATACCTACTTAACTTGCATTTTATCTCAGTCTTTCATTCCTATTTTAACTTTGAAATGTCACACAATTTAAAAGAAACTGTAGACATCAGGTGGGCAATTTGAAGAAACCAATCGGAAGAAATTACACAAAACCTTATATAACTCAACCTACATTCATTGATGTAAAATAATTAATGTACAATTGAACACAGAAAATCTTATGTCTCAGGTGGTATTCATCTGTTTCTAAATTTCATATTTGCAGCCATTATAAATTTAGGCTATGCTTATCGTTTGGGAAAGGGCTTAATAGAATACAAATTATAGTTGATCTTTACTAATACAAAATGTGCAACCCCACAATGTTTACGTAAGTATGCAGAAAAGTGCTACCTTTGCTATAATCCAAAATTCAATACCTTATATAATTTAATTCCATCCCAGGATGAATATGACATGAGAGTAGGAAAGCAAGCTAAAGTTTAGTTGCCAGGGTTCAAACAGTAACAATTGTACATGTAAGATACACTTTTATTTGGTAGCTCCTTTCTGTTCACTGCTTTTTTATCTTTTTTTTAATGCTAAGCTTAACTCCATTTTGCAAGTACAAACAGAAAACTTCCCTTCCCATTGTATATATATTTTGTCCATAACAATTTCAAATGACCACAACATTGCAATCTACACACTTTCTCTGTATTAAGTTCAAACTTGAAAATTTGGAACAATGTAGACTTTTGACAAATTCCTTATTTTTGATTCACAAAATAGAAGTTTAAAACATCAGGATGACCCTGAAAATCTCTCCCTCCCTTTGTTTTCAAGGAGATTCAATGACAGACAGTAGATAAACAGTATAATAAAATTTGCCCTTATTTGATATTAGGGATTGGATATTTTTTAACAGCCTAGCTAATTCTGTTATAAAACTCAGTTGACTCAGAGCCTGTTGAAGACCCTTTTAAAAGAACTCAAGCTTTCAACCACTTGCTATTGCCTGTAAGTGCCCACAATGTACTCTCGGGACCCTTGTGCATCTATTCATTTTCCTCGGGGGAGAAACTTGATAATAAGCATGCATGTCTTCATCAGCTATCATATAGCTCAATTCTTCTGTAATGGATGGAGTGAGATTAATAGTGCCACTTTCAGTCCACCTCTTCACATTATATCCCTCCTGTTAGTGCCAGATGTGTTTTCCTGAAAGCCACTGGTTGCAGCAGCTCAGTGCTGCACCTGGGATTGCTCTTTTATAGAAAGATGGTTAATTGGGTCAAATATTATCCAGTAAAAGGAAAAGGGGACTGAATACTTGTGTTCTTCTAAATTTCAACATTCCATATCTCTTTCAAACTCCTTTCAACGTTTAAAAAATACACTCTTCTTTTTTTAGCTTTAAAGTTTTTGAAGCTTCACAAACTTCAGATATCTTACTGTGTCTTAACTTAAAGCCACTCAGATATGTGTAAATTAAGAGTCGAGGATAAAGATTTTGTAATCTACTTATTTTGAAAATCTAAGGACAATCTTGTCCATAAAAAATTTTTGTAATATGTATTAGGAAGTAAACATTCTTTTCAGGGCTTTGCCTCTGTCTTCTTTTACTGCTCTTTCATTGTTCCCAGGTGCTTTTTCAGAGTAAGTAAATTAAGCTTATGTTTATTAATGTGGAAATTATTTTTATTAGCTTCTTATATATCTCTTTTGGTTTTGCTAGCAAATTTTACTGAGCTTACCATATACAAGTCTATTATATTAACATATTATATTTTATTAATATATTATATTTTGTTAATATATTATACTAAAATATTGTCTCTTGCCATATTTAAAGTCATTTAACATTATATGAGATATGAGTCTTCATACTCATATCTCATCTACTGCCGAAGAAAAATATAAAAGGAAAGAAGACCTATAAGTTTAAAGCTGTTAAAATTGGATTGCAGTCAAAACAGGGTTGTTACATTGTCTAGCCTGTAGAGAGCTGCCCAAAGCTAGCACTATGCAAATAAATTGTATCACGTTTGGGTGCATTTATTCAACCAGGACACAAATTCAAAAATGTCTAATATTCACATTTCATTCCCATTTAAAAATTCCCTTTGTATTATCTCCTCTTCCATATGGTGGTTCAGGAGAGAATTAAAACAATACTAAAATCACTTTTCCAGCATTTTGCCTCTCAGGGTATTGCTAACAGCATGGAATTGCCTTTTTATTCAGGGAACTAGTCCACAGAATATGTTTTTATGTTAAAGAAATTGAAAAGAAGAGCTTCCAACCTTTTAAATCCTATTCAGTGATGCTAATTTCAAGTCCTAAGTCAGTGAAATTTCTATCTAATCAACTGGAATATAGCTAAATGAAATCAGTAACAAGATCATATATGGTACTAGATCAAAATTTTCTGAGACTACTTGATTAAGACTTTGAAATAATTTATATTCTGAGATCTGATTTTAGTCCACGTTTGGAGTTTATGGTTTGAGACTCTCTTCAATGAAGTGTGGCCTTATGAATATCGAAAAACAAAAGTTCTGAATAGCGTTTGTCTTAAGAGTTTTTGTCCTTTGAAGAACTAAACGCTTTTAAGGAATAGAAGAGATGAGATACTTCAGAATTGATTTAAATTCTTTATTCCTAACCACTCAAAAGATTTCAGATGAACAGACAGTACCATTTGATAGAAATGAAGTTTTTGCGTTTGATTTAAAAGTAGTGTCTGTAGCTCTGAAGCGCCATATGGGATGTGAGTAGAAGTCCAGCCTGATACTACTCTTGGATTTTTTTTCCTGCTCTCCCTTCATTTTTTCAATCTTATTTTTTGTCTTAAACTGAATTTTCTGTGAGAGTATTTACAGATTCATAATATGAACTAAAATATTACAACTGGAAATACCAGAATGTAAATGTACATAATTACGTAAGAATTATGAAGGCACAGAGGAAAAAAGCATCCATTTTATCTGTCCTTATGGAAATTATTTTGAGTATAAATTACCTCATGTCTTTTTAGGACCTGTACTATCATCACCTGAAACTGTATAGGAAGTCGAAAAGTTGAGAGCAAACCTGAACAAACATGCTTCTGATAAAGGAGTTGTAGATTGATCACCTACATATAGGCCTTGAATTAGCCAGGGTTCTCCAGAGAAATGGAATGAACAGGATATGTGTGTGTGTGTGTGTGTGTGTGTGTGTGTTTGTGTGTGTGTACACATACAGGATACATAGAGAAAATGTTATTATAAGGAATTGGCTCACATGGCAATGGGGACTGGCAAGTCCCCATGAGAGTAAACTGCAAGCTGGAAACTCTAATAAAGGTGATGTTGAAGTCCCTAGTCTAAATTTTCCAGAGGAAGCTGGTTGATTGAGAATTCTGTTAAGAGCCAATTCTGAAGTTGAGGCACAACATCTGAAATCCTCAGTTCTGTCTTTGAAGATTTCTAACTGATTAGAAGATTTCCTGAATTGCTGAGAATAATCTCCTTTGCTGATCATAGATACAATCAACTGATTATAGATGCAAATCTTTTCTATACAAAGTACCCTCTCAGTAACAAGTAGGTCAGTGCTTAGCCAAACATCTGGATACCATATCCTATCCAAGATGACACATGAAATTAACCATCACAGACCTTTTGAAGGAATGTCATTAAGTTTCCTTACATTTCACATTCTTATTCTTTTGAGAGCTCAACTAATTAGCTTACTTTTACACAGCAATATGGTATAGTAGCAACAGCACAAGATTTGGAGACTGGTGAATAGGATGTATTCTTAGGTCTATCATTTCCTTTTTCCTTCTTTTTTTTTTGACTATAGGATGGTTGCTTTTTTCTGTGTCTTAATTTTCTCTTGAGAAAATGAGATAATTAATACTTTCACCACAGGGTTGCTATAGGAATTAAATAATAGACATTAATGATGAATATGCACCATAGAAAATATTAAAAGTTTATTTGATTTTTCATCTCTAAAATTTATAAATTAATGATTAAAGCTTGAATATTATTTTCCTTTCAGAAGTATATTTGTTTCAATTTACCTTGATTTCAACTGTGAGGGCCAGGAGCAATCACTCAGGCCCAAACAAGGAAGTCCCCACAACACTGGAGGGGAATGTCCCCAAGAGTTAAACAATAACCAATGTTAGGGAAGTGAGGGAACGGGATGTGTTTTGGCAACAGCTAACAGAATTCTTCTGCTTCTATGATATGCTTCCTTGCTAGCAACTGCAAACCACAACATAATTTTAGCCTTTATAAGCTCACCTTGAAAAACTCTGGAGGCTGCTCTCTGAATTTTCCTTCTTGGAGGTTTCTGAGGCAGTTGCTGGCTGGCTAATAAAGACTCCAAATTGGCTTTCAGTTTTAAATTGTGTGGTCTCTCTTTCAGTGTGCCCCATAACACAAGTTTTGGTATTTCTACAATATTTCCCCTATGAATTATTCTGTGATCAGGGATTAGAACCAAATTTCTGTTATTTTCTTTCTTCAATCATTTTTCTCATCTACAGCTGACAAAATATAAATGATATAAATCATGTTTGGCAAGTGTTATAACCAAATCCTCAACCTTGGTAAACTGCTACTTTGGGTTCCCAATTATTTTAGTTTCCTCATTGCTAAAGCAAATACCAAGCATTGGGTTGGCTTAAACATTGGGAATTTATTCTGACATAGTTTTGAGGCTAGTAGAAGTTCAAATCATAGCGTCATCAAGGCAATGTTTTCTTCCTGAAGACACTGGGACTTCTGGGTTGCCAGTGATCCTGGGACTTGGACTTCTCTGTCACGACATTGCACATAGCAGCCACTCCTGGCCTCTACCTTCTGTTTGGTTCTGTTGACTTTCAACATCTAGCTGTTCCTTCTGTGGCTTTTTTTCTCTCTCTGTGACCATCCCTATAAGGCCTTCTGTAAGAAGAATAAGACCCCTCCTGGACCACATCTTATATGAACTAATCTCATCAAAAAGTCCTATTTATAAGTATTCATACCCACGAAATAGATTAAGTTTAAGAACATGCCTGTCTCAGATACATAGCTTCAAACCACCAGTGACCCACACCCCAATATTCACACTCACATCCAATATTCACACTCCCACCTTCATGTGGCACTGAGCATGTGGTCAAATTTTGGCCAATTGGATATAGTAAGTACGATGTATGGAGAGACTTGACAAGCACTTATATGCTGAGGCCCATTCTCTTGGACCCTTCTTAGAATCCACTTCAAAAGGAAGCCAAAGCAGCTATTCAGAGAAAGACAAATGAAGGACAAACAGATAAAATCCACAGCTCTTAGATGGTAGCTAAACCAATTATCAGCCATGTGAAAGAGGACCTTTTGGATCTTTCAGTTATTCCAGTGGCCCAGCCAACACCATCCAAAGTAGAAAAATCCAGTAAAATCACAAAATCTTGAGAAATAATGAACTGTATTTTTAATTGCATAATATATAGCAATATGGTACCAAATACCGCACAATGGACCCAGAAATATGTTTTTAACAAAGATTATCAAGTCCACAGTTCAGAAGAGATCAGGGGAAAACAAAAAGCCAAAAGAGTAGAACTTATGGGGAAAGAGAGCAAGGAAGAGAATTTATAGTCAATAAATAAAAGAAAAAAAAAAAGAATGAGGTGCATTTTGAAAGAGGGACATTTATTTTTTTTTCAGTGTAAGGGAAATAGAAGATAATATTATAAATGTAAATGCACATTTTAAAACCAGAAAGCTCTCTAGAAACTTTCTTAAAAGAAAAAAAAAATCAGCAATCATTTACTATATTTGGTTTTAAAAAAAGAAGATGAATAAGATCAGGTCCTTATTCTCAAGGAGTTCAGAGAATAAAAACTGTCCTGGATTCTTAATATAATAGATTACTGCTGATTTTAGCAACAACAAAAATATTTCATTTCTTCTCTTTTTAATCCCATAACTCAAGTCAAATTCTCAAAAATATTAACAGCAGGCTTATTTTAAAACGAATAACATTGTTCAGCTTACAATTGTTAATTTTCTGCAGGACAGAAAACAACCAAAGTACATATATGAAATACCAAAATACTTTGCTTGGAGAACTGATTATAGAGCATTGCATGTGGTTTATCTTAAATCAATGATATTGCCTATATCATTTATCTATGTAAAATCTACATTCATTTCCCTAGAACCTATCAGCCAGAGCCACATTCCAACTCATTAAAAATAATAATTTGTAGCTTATGAGTTGAAGCCACATTTAAGCATTGAGGTTTTACACAGTCAATGTTCTACCCAAGGTGAGGTGTGAGTGGAGTTCCTTGTAGTTCTGCAACCTTTTACATGTGTAAAATCAATAAGCGTTCATTCAGCCACTATGTATAATCTCCTGAATTCTTTGACATAATCATAAATCATATGGAAGAGTTTCATCATCCTGGATATAAAGATTTTTTTAATGCCTTGAGTATTAAATTCAAATAAAAAATTCAAAGACCTACTGGAAAATGATTTGGAATGTCATGGGCCTCTTCTATTATATATAATTATTGATTTAACATGTGAGTTTATTTTAATGAAGGAGAAATCAAATCTGATAAAAGCAAGTATGTTTCCTTAATCTAACAAAATAATAAATCTAATAAGAAAACAAATTGAATTTATTTAAAGAGGTAGAACTGAAAGTTTACAGCAATCTTTGATATATATTCACATATATGCATACATGTTCTACTTCTTTATAGTTTATGCATGTTCTCTGCTATAAAGATTTATTTCTGTGCATTTAGAATTATACCTTGTTTTATGTGGGCTCCTCTGAAACAAGTGACAATAAAACCTTTACAGCACCCATTCTGACACATTTTATTTATCTTTCTTGGTTTTTGTCCATTTCCTTCTTCACCCACATAAATCTATTTTCTATCAACATAGAAATGATGAGATCATTGATAAGAACTGAGAAGGACAAGTTCAAATAAAAACACTCAACTTTAAAACAAAGAAGAAATTGAGTGATGAAGTAATATTAGCATTATTCTCTATGGGGAATTTCCTATAATTCAATACCTTATAAAGAAAGTTGCATTATGTCTAGGAATTTGAAAGCATATTTCAGTACCTGTGTGCCTTCCTCGTCATAGACTGACAAAAACTGGCTGCTACAGAAGATCTGGCAATTCTGGAAGAAAATGCATTTTAGACAAGATATCCAAGAGAGCTTGGACAAATTATGATATGCCCTTTACCAATTTCCTCTCTCCATATTTTATCAATGATTACACTTTGGCCTTAGGAGGAATTAAATAATGAATCAGACTTCCCTTCATGAATAACTTGAATTTTACAATCTACTTCCCTTTATCACCTACTACGATGATCAGCTCCTCCAGGGAGGTCAGTTTAGTTTAATTCTTAAAACATTTTATATTCACATTTAGTATCCTTCTATTTCCACTGCTCTTGTAGTAGTCTATCATTGCTTGGCTAGATATCTAATAGAACATCTATTCTTTATTTTAAAATATGTAAGTAGGAAAAATGTGTCATTCTGTTTAAGTTAAACTACCTGCCAGGAGTCAGCAGTATCTCTAAGCAGGAACTGACTCTTCAATGTGGCAAATGGGCAAGATATCGGTAAAGTTCTACCCCAAAATGGCTACTAGGCCATTACAAGCACTGCTCTCCACTTCCAAAGAATGCAAGATGGTTTTATTAGTTAGTATGAAGAATGTCAAAAATAGGCTTGTTAATTATCGCAATGGATGTTAGAAATTGGCTCCATTAGGCAAATTTTAAGTTTTTATGATAGGCAGATTATTAATATATTTTAGAAATACTTCCTACCTTTCTCATCAACAGGATATATGAATCTAGTGAGGCCTACACACTGTACCCTTGTTATATTGCCCAAACCTTGATTCTAAGCAGACCCATATGCGTTACTTGAAAGAATTTCTTGTTGCTGTTTGAGGACAATGAGCATAGCAGAATCCTGTATCTGGAATGATAAAACATCAGCTTTATGAAACTTTCATATAGGTAGTAGGAGGACCAAAAAGGGAAAATCTGAATTTTAAGAACAGGTTGTTTTGCTTATGTTTGCATATCAAAGTTTTCTTTATTAAAATATTACAGAAATTCATTGTAATCACATAGCAAGCTTACGCGGGAGTAACTAATCATTCCCCAACTCAAAATTTTCTGTTATCAAAAGGATTTACTTCACTTAGATGAATTCTTAATCAATTCTCTAGCATCATTATTCTTCTTGCCTCTGCTATTTTTTCCTTTCCACTGTTGCCATGCAATCTTTTGGAAATTTTCACATTTCTCCCTGGCTTAAAGATTTCAAAGACTCCCCAGTGTTTGTAGAACATGATTCAAATCCATTCATAGGTCTGTATGATTAGCTCCTCACCATCTCTTTGGCTAACCTCAAACCATTCTCTCCCTAAAGCACTACTGTTTGCCCTCACCTACCACACCTCATTAGTGCTCTTTCAAATCCTATAACATTACTGTTTCTCAATTATTTTTTCTTTCTCATTCTGTCTTCCATTTACTTTTTACCTGGATAATTCCTTAAGCCCTAAGCACAAATATATTTTCATTGAAAGCCTTCCTGACCCTGCAGATTAGCTTGTTTTCTGCTCTTAATGCACACTGAAGTTTTTCTGCACAGGGATCATTTTTACCTCCTTTATTATTCTATTTCCAGGGCATATTGCTCCTTAGTATTGAGCACACATAAACTCATTTACTGAAGAAAAGATACAACAGAGGAAGACAACAAGGAAAATGTCACTAGGAGCCATTTTTCATATTGCAGATGCTCTAAGGGAGAGCTCAAAACCAACCATTGACCTCAATTCTTCCTTTAGCCTACAATAAGTGCTAATAAAAGAATTAGTCTCACTTACTGATAAATTTATCACTGCCGACTTGGAATCTCCCTGGGCCAAGCTTGCCTCATTTTATATCTCTAAGCCTCTATTGAGTGTTTAGAGAGAAAAAAAAGCCTGACAAAAATATAGGCATTAAATGCGAATGCTTTCAAGCTGTTTTTGTTAAAGGTGACTGGGAGGAAAGTATAGGTAGATAGGAAGTGAAAATATATGTATGGTGGGAAATATAAGGATATATAGGTTATATAGTAAGTGAGGGTGAATAGAACAGGGTACGCATATTAAGAAAGGATGCTGTTTTTCTGAGGACTGGCTACCATGAACTTGGATTCCTCTGCCAGATAGGAAGATACATGGTAACATCTGCTGGTTCTTCTCTCCCAGGTTTTGATGCTTTCAGCTTGTGGCTTCACTAGCTTCTTTCAGTTTCTATGGCTTTTCTCATTTGGCTTCTCTGGGACTTTTCTGTCTTTTCTCCTCTTATAAAGGACTCTGGTAAGAAGATTAAGAATTACCCTGCATGAGGTGGGTCACATCTCAATTGAAATAAATTAATCATAAGATCCTACCCATAATAGGTCTCCACCAACAGGAATGGACTAAAAGAACATGTTTTTTTTCTGGGATACATACAACCTCCAAACTATCACAACAAGAAATAACTACTAATGCCCCATAACCAAGAGTTTGCCAAAGAAGGATTATGTCTAAGAAATACCACTGAGTAAGAACTTTGGGCAGCAGAATAAGATGGAAAAATGGTTTTCGGTTTATATTTTCTATGACCAAAAACAGAACAAAACAGATCACATAGTTTTGAAAGATAAATTTTGATGTTGATATCATTTTCTTTGATATTATGATGGCGGGTAAGCAAAATATCACTAGATTATAACGATATTTATTTTCACCCACATTAAAACATTACAACACTCTTCTCCACATTCCTAACAGAATCATTACAGTCTCTGTCATATATATATATATATAATTTTCATGCCAGAGGGAAAGAGTAAGAGAGCTTGCAGACACTTGCAATGACTTGAAACTTATGCTCAAAATTACCATATGTATTTCCACTCAAACAAATTAAGTGACCTGGTCAGGTCAATGAGGTAAGAATTGTAGCCCTCATACAGAAAGGCAAGGAAAGTCCATTGCAATGGGTGGGAGTATATTAATATCTTATATGGTGGTGAAGAAGTTAATTTTGGAACAGTAATAAAGTCTACTTCAGGGGCAAAACCACAATCAACATTTCTAACAGGAACTAGGCTGATCTAGTTTGAGGGTTTTAAAAGTTCCATGTAATTAGATTAATATTCTAAGTTAAGGAGAATGAGAAAGGTGCCAGAAGATTGAAGTCAGGAGCATATTCTTTCTATCATTTTATATGAAAAAAAAGTTGATTTCTTAAACTTCATACTAAGTAATTTGGAATTGAATTCCTGAGAAATTCTAGAGGAAATTTTTCAGAGCATATTTTTAAAATGTTTACTTTATTTCTGATATATTTGTTATTTCCTTCCTTTAACTTGTTTTAGGTTAAGTTTGCTTTTTCTTTTCAAATTCCTCATGGCTTATAGTTAGATCTCTGATTTGAGCTCTTTTCTTTTTTATTGTAATAATTAAGGGACATACATTTCCCTCTGAGCACTGCTTTCTCTGTGTCCCTTAAGTTTTAATTGTTGTTTCTCATTTTCATTCATACAAAAAGATCTCCTGACTTATATCTTCTTTGACCCATTGATTGCTTAAGAACATGTTGTTCAATTTCTATTTATTTGTGGATTTTCTGGTTCTTCATCTGGTATCGATTTCTAGCTTCATTATTGCCATCAGAGAAGATGCTTTGTATCATCAATATTTTAAATTTATGAGTTTTTTATTTTTTTCTTTGTTTGTTTGTTTGTTTTACCTAATATGTGGTCTATCCTGTAGAATTATCCATATGCACTAGAGAGCAATGTGTATTTTGCCCTTTTGGGTTGTAGTTTTCACTATATGTCTTTTAGCTCTACTTCATTTGTAGTATTATTCAAATTCTCCACTTCCCTGTGGAACTTCTGTATAGTTGTTGTATCCATTGATGAAAGTTGTGTATTGAAATCTCCAACTATTATTGTAGAGGTGACTATTTCTCCATCCTGTTTTGTGAATGTTTCCTCGTGAATTTAAGGGCACAGACGTTAGGTCCATAAATGTTCATTATTGTTATTTCTTACTGATGTATTTACAGTACTAGTAACATATAGTGCACATCTTTGTTCTTTCGAAGAGTTTTGAAAAAAATGTATATTGTCATTTCTTAGCACAGCTACCTGAGTTATCTTTTTATTACTATTTACATGTAATACTTTTTCCGTCCTTTCACTTTCAACCTAATTTGTTTCTTTGGGTCTAAGGTGAACTTGTTTAAAAATATGTTATAATAGTGCTTCCTTTATATCTGTTTCACCAATTATATCTTTTGATTGCATTCAGTGTAGTTACAATAAGGCAGGACTTAAGCCTATTTGTTTTTTGTTTGTTATAGGTCTTATAACCTTTATTTGTTCCTCTGTTCCTTTATAGCAGCCTACTTATATGCATAGTTAATCTTTTTTTTTAAACATGGGCAGGCACCAGGAATCGAACCCGGGTCTCCGGCATGGCAGGCGAGGCTTCTGCCACTGAGCCACTATCACACCGCCCCATAGTTAATCTTGTGTGTTATAACTTACTGATCCTTTTCTCTTTTTTATTACTGTAAATATTTTATATATTTCTTTGTGGTCACCCTGTTGTTGTTGTTTACCCTGGCGTTTGTATCAAAAACCTAGGTCTATAACCTACTAGTTTGAAAAGATATTGATTTAACTTAAATATCATCCATAGTCTCTGTTGCATTTCACTCCATATCTCCACTTTATGCTGTTTTTATCACACATTACCCCTTTGTATTTTGCATCTCCATTATAAGGAAATATAATTATTTCTCATTCAATTATGTTCTAAATCACAAAGAAAATAAAGAGTGGAGTTACATATCGAGGATGCAGCACTGTTGGGTTTTGCATTCATCCATGTAATTTCCTTTACTGGAGACCTCACTTATTCATTTTGCTCCAAGGTAATATCCCCTCTCCTTTCCTTTCACCCTGAAGAATTCCATTTACCATGTCTTGTAGAGCAGGTCTTTTCAGGATGAAGTCTTAATTTTTATTTATTTGTGTATGTTTTAAACCCTTCTTCTATTTTAAAGATAGCTTTGCTATACAAAGAATTTTTGCCCAGCAGTTTTTCTCTTTCAATACCTTCAATGTGTCATATACCACTCACTGCCTTCTTATATCCATGGTTTCTGACGAGAAATTGGAACTTAGTCTTATTGAGGATCCCTTGAATGTGACATATTGCTTACCTCTCATTGCTTTCAGAATCTCTCTTTATCTTTGGTATTAGGCATTTTGATTCATATGTGGCTTAGAGATTGGAGTATATTGTGCTTCTTCAATATGTACATATATGTCTTTTATAAGAGTTGTGAAATTTTCAGCCATTATTTCCCAAATATTCTTTCTTTCCTGTTTCACTCCTCTTCTCCTTCTGGGACTTCCATAATGTTTATTTTAACATTTCATGCTTTCTCACAGGTCTCTTATGCTTAGGGTCTTCTCACTTTTTCAAATTTCTTTTCTGTTTTTCTGATTGTATGATTTCTCTTCACCTGTGTCTTAGCTCATTGATTCTTTCTTCTGCTGGTTTAAATATGTTATTGCTGTGTGCCTTTATAGATTTCTTAATCTCCATTATTGTGTTTTTCATCCTTGTAAGTTCCTTTTTCAATTTTCTAATTCTTTCTGTTCACAAATTGTTGACAATATTATTTGGCTCTTTATTCATATTTAGTTTATTTCTATCCATATTTTCCTTTAGCTCCTTGAGTTGATTTATGAGCTTTGTTTAAACATCTTCAATTGATTGTTCCAACATTTGTGTTTCCTTTGAAATTTTAATTTGCTCTCTTCTCTGAACCATATATTCTTGATTCTTTTATATAGCTTGTGATTTTTTTGTTGATATCTGGGCATATGATTGTTTTAATATGCTAACCGTGGAATTCAATTTCTCCTGCTGCCTATGGTTTTAGTGTAGATTGCATGTATGTTGTAGCTCCTCTCAAAATTTGGGTCACCTTATACTGAACTGTTAGAGCAGCTTGTGTTCAGCATTTCTGATTTTCTTAGGTCTTTCTCCACCTTTCTCTTGCCTTGGCCATGTGCTGCACTTTTAAGACTGATATATTTTGTGCAACTGCTTCTTTCGCCAGCAGTCGTGGGATGTTTTCTTCAATTTATGAAAATCTTAATTTCATAAATTATGATCTATTTGAGTACACTCCCATCCTTGGGGTCAAATTTTAACTGCAATTTTTACTTCAGGGTCCACTTTGCCTTACTCTAGTCAGTTTCCCCCCTTTTCCACTTGGCTTTTCTCTCTCTGGTAGCTTCCTCATAGAGGTTTCCTGTATCAGGGGACCAGATGTGGTCAGGGTTCCAAAACATCTAATTTTTTATTCAGCTACACCAGCAACTAGGGACTAAGTTAGAAGTGTGCACCACTTGCCAACAATTCCGCTATGCATTGTTCTTGTTTCCTGGGGGTCATTTTGTGTATTTGTGCTCACTAACTGCTAGGGCCCCTCCATTGGGCCTTTGTGTCCTTGGGTCCTTGTGCCTGAATGTGTGTCAGATTCTAAGTCACTATCTTGGGTGATTCTTTGGCCGGTGACCATGCAGGAGGTGCCCAGGCAAGAGGGCTGCCACTGTGAGAATCTTAAGCTTTTTGTGATTTGCATTCCCAAGTTAAGATGTTCTACTTTTATTTTAACTGTTTACTTTTTCGAATCTGTTCTTTATTATTTCCACTGTTTTGTTTACTTTGGATTCCATTTGCTCTTCATTATGCAGGCACTTCAAGGCAAAGGTGAGGTTACTGATTTCAGACATTTCTTCTTTTCAAATTGAGGGATTAATGGTTATAACATTTTCCTTAAGTACTGCTTTAGAAGCATCTTACCCATTTTGATAGGTAGTCATTTCCTTTTCATTCAGTTCAAAATACCATATATTTCCTTTTATGCTTTTTCTTTGACTCATGTGCTACTTAGAAACATTTCATTCATTTTCCAAATATTTTGAGATTTTCCAGATATCTGTTCCTTATATATTTCTAATTCAATTCCACTGAGCTCACAGAACATTCTTAGGATGATGTATATCTTTATGAATTTAGTGCAACGTATTTTATGGCCCAAAATATGGCTTACCTTGGTAAATGTTATTCAAAAGAAGAAATATTCAACTGTTTTTGGTTGGAGTGTTCTAGAAAATGGAGTAGGACAGATTGATTGATAATATTGTATCCTTCCCAATAAATTTGTCATTTGTTTTTGACATTCTTGCAAGGTTAACTTCTGATAGTCTTGCACAGCAAGTGGAAAAGAGGTTATAACCTAAGACTCTCTCCAGAGTAGCTTCGCCTCCAAAACCTATATCATCAGGTCTAAAGCAAACAAGAAATACACTTACCTTGATATACAATTGCATACTAAATTCACAATAGCTAGATATTACAAATATTTTAACATCATGCGTTTATTTAAAAATGTTCCCAGCTAATAAAGCCTCTAGATATCTGGCAATGTCAAACACAAATGCGCTGATAAAATGTATCTTTATCCTAATTCTCAGATTATGTCTATAAATATAGTTTTCCATGGACAGTGAACAATAAAACAAAACTTGCCAGAAAACAAAGCATCATAAGTGAAAACTGGCAAAAAGAATAAACAATAGAACCATATTAGCAGATACTTTAGAGTATCAGACATATTACAAAGACAAGCTTAAAATATTTATGGGAAATTGAAAACTTGTAATTGAAAAATAAAATGCTATGGTGGGCCATGGTGGCTTATTGGCAGAGTTCTCACCTGCCATGCTGGAGACCCAAGTTTGATTCCCGATGCCTGCCCATGCAAAACAAAACAAAACAAAACAAAACAAAAAACTGTCTAAAGAATTATAAATGAATGAAATAATATATTTAAGGAAAAAAATCTAAAAACCACAATTAAAATTTGGATATGTTTATACGAAGATTAGATACATCCAAAGAGAAAATTGGTAAAATTGAAGTCAGAAGAAATTCCCCATACTGTAACACAGGAAAATTGAAAAAAACAAAGATGTTAGAAAATTTGGAAAATAGTCTTAGAAAATCAACCAGGCTTTTAACAAAACTACTTTTAATTAGAGTCCCACATAAAAGGAGAAAGACTGAGATTGGGAAAATATTTGAAGGGATGGTACCTGAGATTTTTAAGAAATTATGAAGCAAACCATTTCAAGTTACAAAAGTCCAACAAATGAGAAGTAGCATAAAACAAAACTCAGTTTTAAATATCATAGTAAAACCAGAGGATCATGAAAAAATGAGAAAAAAACTTAGAAAATAGACTGGGAAAAGATTATCTTCAAAGCAACAATCAGATTTCTTAAGACTCTTTAAGAACTGCAGTGTTCTTCTAAAGAAAATGGAAAATGGGGAAGGAAAAGAAACTGCTACATTAGAGTTTATACTCAACTGAAACATCCTTTTAAGAATAAAAATGAAATCAAGATATTTCCAAAATCAAACAAGACAACAAAATAGAAAAAATTAAATACAATACTGGGTGTAACTCTATCAGAAGGGTAAGGCAATTATAAAGGACATTCTTTAGATAAAATGAACTTCATCCTAGAATGTCTAAAATGGAAAAACTGAGGAGCAAAGACAATAGTAAACACATGAATAACCTAATGTTCTTTAAAACAGCACTGATATGACATAAAATAATATGTATCTAAAATACTCAACAAATTAATGTGGGAGCCAAGAACAAGGTAAATGGAATACAACTGTTTTAAGACCTTAGTATTTTTGCCTGAGGTGAGTTAATATATGCCATGGTTGAATTTTTATTTGTAAATTATATTTTCATATTTTACTTTCTAAAATAGCATATAAATTATTGCTAATCGAATATATTATTTCCAAAGGTATAGGGATGAACTATAGGAATGATATAAAACCAGAATTTATCCAAAGTATATTTGAAATGAGATTTAAAAACACTTAAAATAGGCATGACAAAGAAGTAGCAAAAAATAAGATAGATTAAATCTAAATATGTTAGTCATTATATAAAGTGTAAATAAATTCAATGTTCAGATTTAAAGCAAAAAAGTGTCAGAATGAACTAAAAATTATGAGCACATAATTTTATAAGATGTATTTAAATTATGAAGATAAATTTTTTTAAATGAGGAAAAGATTCAAAAGTTATCCAATAGCAACTTAATAGCTGGTATAGCTTTTCTATAACCATGCAAAATAGACATTAAGGTAAAAAGTAGTTCTAGAAATTAAGGTCCTTATAAAGATTACTTAATTTTCCAGAAAATTAAAACAATTCTAATGTTGTCCATACTAAATAATATATGCTTAGGCTATATAAAGCAAAAACTTACAAAATTTCATATAAAAACACACAAGTCTATAAAAAAAAGAGAAAGATTTTAATGTATTTGCTTTAGTAACTGAAGAAGCCAAAAAAATCAATAAGGGTATTGAAGATTGGAACAAAATGATTAAGTCTGACTTAATGGGTAAAAATTGAGCACCACACCTCAAAACTTCAGGATACACATATTTTTCAAATAAAGTAAGTTTCAATGATTTTTATGTGATTGAAATAACACAACAAATGTTGTGTGATCATAATGCAATTTAGCTGGCAATTCACAATAAAAAATAACTAGAAGGTTCTCATATGTTTGGAAATTTTTTAAACACTTCTAAATGACCTATGATTGAATAAACAAATGATTTTTAAAATTTTAAATATGTTGAATTATATTTTTGCTTCAATTAAATTTGTAGAAAGTCACAGGGAAATGTCACTCAAACCACAATAAAAGGAAATAGCCAGCAAAATCTACAGTATTAGGAGTCTATCAAAGTGTAATGTCCAATTAGCGACAAGCTCCTTTGAAGAGATAGGGACATATAAATTATAGGGACATATAAAATGTTTCAACTTTGATATAGTTCAAAGGATGCTTCCCCAAAGGAAGTAAGAAGAAAATGAGTGAATTTTAATGAATTCTGAAAGTTACTTTTTCCTAGACAAAAGAGAAGTTTGTGCTTGCCATCTCTTTTCTGTTGCCTTCTGCACAGCATCCTTGAGAAGATTTAGAAAAGGTCAACAGAACTGATAGATCCAGTGTCTGGCAAAAAAGGAACAAATGATGCCTATTGTGCATTGAACTGTGTTCTACATAAAAGACTTATGGAAGTTCTGACCCCTAGCACCTATGAATGTGACCTTATTTGGAAATAGCATCTTTACAGATTTAATTAGTTAAGATGATTAGGGTCGGTCCCAAATCCAATATGGCTGGTTTGCTTGTAGGAAGACAGACACACAAAGAAAAGACAATACCTTGTGAAGATTAGACAGAGATTGGAGTGATCCATCTACAAGCCAAGGAATGCCAAGGATTGTCAACAACCATTAGATGTTAGGAGAGAGACATGGAACAGACTCTTCCTTAGAGCTCCCACAAGAAACTAATCTTGCTGAGGCATAAATAAGCTGCTCAATTTGTAGAATTTTGCTGTGGCACCCCCAGGGAACTAATATACTGTTCAATTCCTGGGCATTTCTCTGGGGAAGGAGTACGAAATACTCCAGCCACCCCAGCCTCTCACCCTCCCAAATTGCAAACAGTAGACGAAGATTTACAGCCTCAAGAAGAAAAGTAGAAGCAAAAGGATCAGAAACTTGCTCTCTCCCTTGTGTTTCTTTTTTTTTAATCTTTATGAATATTACAATTTATTGGGGACTGTAATAGTATAAATGCAAGCAAATCATTACCAAATTATGATAAATTCTCTAAGTGATTTATTTCCTTAGATCTCTAAAATTATCTTGTATATTTTTTGCACTTGTATTTGTATTCATCTCCCTATCTGAATGAATCCTTCATGGGAGCCCTGAGCATCTTGTCCAGTATCTGTAGGTGCCCAAATATTTGTTAAATGAATAAAGGGAAGAGACCATGCAAAAATTCTCAGGTGAAGAAGAGTTTGGTGCATTATAGGAAATGAAATCAGGCCTTTGGGTCTTAGAGCAGATTGTCACACTAATACCTCCATTGAATTCTGATTCTGAGTTGACCAACATGTGTTTCTGCCTAAGATCCCTAAACTATGCAAGGCAGATTTCTGCTACCTTGTGCTTGGGTGGTGGAGTAGGGGAGGGTGGAGGTAGGAAACCTGAATCCCAGGTGCCTAGAGTCTGCTTAAAGCTGAGGCTGAAGTAGGAAAACTGCAAAAGCCCTCTTCTCTTTGACCTTTATCTCATACCTTAAACAAAAAATAACTTGGATTGCACTGTAGACTTAAATGTAAGCACTAAAACTAGAACTTTTAGAATAATATATGAGAAAATCTTGGAGCTGTTGGGTCAGGCAAAGAATTCTTAGATGATCAGATAAGGTATGAACCAGGGAAGAACAAATGGAAGATATGACTTCATGAAAATAAGATAAATTCTGTTCTTCACAAACACTGTTAATAAAAATGAGAAGACAAGCACAAATTTGGGAGAAAAATATTTGTAAATCACATATCCAACTAAGGATCTGAAACCAGAATATATAAAGAATTCTCACAACCTAATAATAATAATAATAATTTAATAAACAGTAGATTTGAATGAATATTTCCTCAAAGATGAGTCTTGGATGGCAAATAAGCACATGAAAAGATACTGAACATCTTTCATCATTAAAGAAATACAAATTAAAACAATGAGTTCTCACTCATTGATTACTAAATATGATTATTAGAATGTTAAAATTAAAAAGACTGATAATACTAGGCAGGAGGCAAGCAAAAGGAGAACTCATATGCTGTTGGTACAGAGGCAAAATGGTACACTTTGGAAAACTGTACAGTGGTTTCTTAAGAAGTTAAGCATCTGTGTCCCATATTATCCAATAGTTCACCCGTATGTGTTTACTCAAGAGAAATGAAAACACATCTTTACACAAAGACCTGTATTACTGTCAGCTTTATTCATAATCAATTATAAATTTCCAAACTAAAAATAACCAAAATGCCAACTGCATGGCAAGTGAATAAAATTGTGCTACATCTATTTAATGAAATACTGCTCAGCAATAAAGTGAGCATGATATTAATAAATCTTACAAGGGTAAAAGCCACCAGATAAAGAGGGCTACATAATATGCAATCCTACTTATATAGCCATTTAGAGAAGGCAAATATCTTCAGAAATTAATCAGTGCCTGCCAGCAGCTAGGAGTTGGTGGATGATATGAGCTGCAAAGAGATAGAAGGAGCATTTGGGGGTGAGGTAATTATTCTATATCTTCACTCAGTGATAGTTTCATAACTCACACTTGAGAGACTATTTGAATTTTACACATACAAAGGTGAACTTTATTGTATTTAAATTATTCCTCAATAAACCAGACAAAAATTATATAGAGAAGGAGATTGTTATAAGCTTGTTTGGTGGTGGAAAATATTTTGGGGACGAGCAGGCTTTTTCTTCTACAACTCTTTTCTTCAATATTCTAATAAAAGTTTTCATTCTCACACTTCAAGAATGTGTTGAACTAAAGAATAATAAAAATTATACAGATAAAAGTAATGAGATGGAGATATACTTCAGAAGAAAATGGATAGCTTTAAAGTGTATAAATTTGATAAGAAATAAGTTGATGATCTACCTCAAGATATAAGAAAACATAATAAAAGATAGAAAATTCTAAAAAGAATAGAAGTAAGGAAATAATTGCAAAAACAATTGTCTAGAAAGCAGACAAAATAAATAAAATCAATAAATTTAAAAACTGGTCTTCAGAACAGGCTAATCAGATTGAAAAACCTCTGATTAGATTAATGGGAAAGAAAGGAATGGGAGATGAAAGAGAAAGGGAGAGAGAGACAGTAGTGATCAATAACAAATTAAATGCAAACTAACATGATGGATACTACATACATTGAAAATATAATAAGCTGGTATTATGAACAACTTTATGCCAATACACTTTTAATATTTTCATTAAACTATTGTCTACTACAACAAAATTCATTGAATTGAGGTGTTTTGTTAATTATATACAATCATGATAGTACCACTATCAATAGATAGACTAGCTTTTCAGCCTAAAAAAATTCCTTATGCTCATTTACATTAATCCCTTCCCCTCATACCCTGCCCCAGGTACCACTGATTTGCTTTCTGTCAGAGTTGAGCATTTCTAGAATTTCTTATCAATGGAATCATACAGTAAATAGTCATTTGTGTTGGATTCCTTTCACTTATAATTTTTTAAAGTCATCCATGTTTTGTGCACATCAATATTTAATTCCTATTTATTGTCGAGTAATATAGCACAGTAATGGTATACCAAAATTTGTTTATCTATCCACCATATGGGTTGCTTCCAATTTCTGGCAATTATGGAGAGAGTTGCTCTAAATCTTTGTGTACATGTCTTTTTGCTATTCTGGTTTCTGCTATATCTGTAGGCAGCAGTAGAACTGTGTTGGAACATAGTAGGACTCATTATATTCTTGTTAAATAAATGATTTTCTTCCTTGAGGGGCATTGCACACAGAAAAATAGAGATTATTTTCTAAAGCCAAAGAGAGTTTGCTGATTCTATCACTGACACTTTGCATTCCCTTAGGTGAGCCACTTAAATCCTCAATTTAACCTCCACTTGTCAAATGAGAAAAATAATGAATTCCTGCCTTGGAGGGATGATGTGAGGATTTATAAAACTGCATATAAAAATTGCTCTCATGCTTTTAGGGAAAGGAGTGCAATTTAAATACCACAAATTATTTTCATATTTTATATCAGCTTGCATCTGTTTCTGTGGTGATGTGACTGAATCAGTTTCAGCAAAAGTTAAAAAAAAACAACAAACAAAATGTAGTGTTGTTCTAAAGCTGCAGAATAATTCTAATGGTCCCCAAAAAAGTACACCCCAAAGTTGTCAATATTTACACAGTAGCATTATGTTTTACAATTGAAATATACTACAAATCTCTGAAAAAAGTACTTCAACAATCCATAAACCCAGCTTCTTACTCTGACCCATAGGTCTTGCAGTATATGTAGCAAAATGACTCCTGCATGCCACCCTGCTTATATAACAGTGCATGTACAAAATGATCCTTAAGAAGCACATTAGGTAGAAGTATGCCATAACTTCAATTTAATTGAATTCACATACTGCTCTGCAATAACATGGAAATATAAAAAAAAAAGAAAACAAGATGTACATTAATTTGTTTTTCTGTTAGCTGTAATGATAAATTGGAATTTCATTTTACCACCAAATAATTTTCCACTTGCAGTCTAAAAGATAGCAAATTGAAAGGGAAATGGAAAGAGAAAAATATCAGTGGTAAGACTGATTTGGAATAAAGCAAGAAGTATGGTTAGAGAGCATTAGATTTTGAGCATCTTTACAATTGCAATGGCCTAACTTTAACAGAACATAGACACAACTTTATTTAAGTAAGAATGGAGAAAGATATAGCAAAACTGTATTGGTGCCAAAATATACTGATTCACAAAAATACTGAAACCATGGAAATTTTCAGCACATGACTGCACATTTAAGTACAAAGCAAAATAAACACAGCAACTATATTCTCTACACAGCAATTAACCAAGTTATTGCTTATGCTTAAATTTGATCAGTATATTTTCATAAATACTGGAATTTTCCTGCAGCAATGGTTCTCAATACTGGATACACATTAGAATCACATGGAAAGTATTTTAAAAATACCAATATCCAAGTACTGCCTCAGATATTAGGATAATTTGGTTCAGGTAAAGAACAAGTATCAGTACTTTTCAAACTCCACCCTTTCCAGGTGATTGTAACATACAGCCAGGGACAAGAAACACTGCTTAGGGACAATTAATTTACTCCTGTTTTTTTTGATGATTTTCTATCTGGATGTTACATAGGTAGCTGTGTTTACTTTTGCTGGTTTCTAACAGACTAATATTTTAAAAGTTTTCTCTTTTGTCATATGCATTGTATATCATGGTTGTCTATTTGCCTTATTATTTCTAATGAAGTTAGCTGAACACTAGACATATGACTCTTATTCTACATAAACAAATTGCCATCAGCAAGAAAACACTAAGAAAACAAAACAACAGTAACAAAAATGTGACTGGCCAAGAGTGGTTTTCTGACTTTCCTTGCACTAGTTATCCATGTTCATGATTCAACCTGCCTGTAGAGATTTATATTTCTTATGCTTACGCTATTCTTGTCCCTTTTGGCTGCAGAGAAAGCAAGAAAAAACTATAAGAAGAGTAATGTCCTTTTCAGGCAAGGCGCTTATATAGATTCCTCTGTTCTCTTGTTCAAACCCCGGCTTCAAATATTTACTTTTGCCCCACCTGTGATGATTCACTCAGATATCTCTTTCTAATTTGCTATGTTTGACCAACTATTCAACTCTATTTCTCAGGTTAACATACTATCATCTGTGCTACTCATAGTTTTATGGGACAAAGCCCCAAAATTTTTATTAAACTGTTCTGAAGAAATCTTTTATTAGGAAAAAGACCTATGCTCTACCACTTAGATTAGCAGTAATTAGAAGAGTGATTTTCAAACTTTATAAAAAAGCAGAATTTTTGTTTGTCAAAATGTTGCACAGACTCACACAGAGCATCCACACATCTTGCCAATAGATAAAGCTGAATTAGTCCACTTAGAACTAGGGTTGAGAAATGAAAAAAACATTTTCATTACCATTCAGTATGTTTCCTACAGTTGGAAATGGAAAAATCAAAATAAATAGAATAGTAAAATCATAGAATATTCTAGATAGATTGGACTTTAGGAAAACATGTCTTAGCATTCTCATGTGATTTATGAGGAAAAACACTCAACATCATGCTTAAAGCTATATGGCACAATGGTGAACCAGCTTATAAGGAAAACAAAGTTCAGAGAAAACAGTTAACTTGTCTATATTCAAACAAAGAATTCATGGTAAAACTGGATTAACACCCAATTTTCCCCTTTCAAATCTCATGGTGCCACCGAGCATTTTAAGTATAATGCTTGATTTTTACTGGTAACTGCCCAAGCTAATACAATCAGAGCTCTTGTAAGAACTCCATGAATTTATGAAATGATTTACAATTGGATAAAAAACAAAAACAAAAAAACACTTTCAAAACAAAAGACTGAATGACAAGAAATAAGTAAGCATGATCAATAGTCTCTCAGAATGCTGTATTTGAAATTATTGGAGGTTCACAATAAAGAGACAAATAATAATTATAAAAGAGAAAATGATTTATCCTGACAAATATATAGGGATCAATATTTTTATTAAGCTAACATAAATCACCTCATTGCTGTCTATGCTTGGAAAATATCACCTTTCAGGATATTTTCCTGAATAGGCCTGCAAGTAAAAAAACAAAAAGAAACAAAGAATTCTGTTTTCATCTTAAAGGTCAACTGAAACATAAAGAAATTTCCATTTTTATATTATCTGGATAAGGATGGCGCCATATAGTAGTTAGATCCAGATCCCAGTTAATGGTCCTGGTGACAGAGCCTTCCCTAAGGGAGTGAGGCTTACACAGGAAAATGTCGATACCCCATTCAGAGAGAACTAAATTGTTGGAGATTTGATAGCACTTTAAGTGTTCAGCATTGGGAGGATCTGCTGTGCATTTTGTTAAGGAAAAAAAGGAAAAACCAAATCAATACTTCAGCAATAAGGAAGGAAGAGTATAAAAGAGAAGTAGGAACTGTCCAAACTAGCAAGATAAATAAAATGAATAACTGACCAATATATATTGAATTAATTTTATTTAAAGAAAAAGAATGCTATTAAAAATATCAGGAAAACTTCATAATCAGCCCAAGGACCTGTGAGGTATCTTCATGCAATCTGTGTGTGTCAGCTATTTGGGCTGCAGTCAAATAAATCTAGGTGTCTACTGCTACAGCTATTGCCCCTGGATTGAACAAAAATATCCTGGGAGGCCTTAGTGGCTTATCATTTCCTTTAATTCTCTGGCTATACATCTACCTGTTGTTTTTGCTCTGGGGAGTAAAAGGCTGTCTGAAAAGGTGGTATCTCAGATCAATGTACTTGTTCCAGTGCCTTGATGCGTAATATAAATAAACCATAGTGCTATCAGCTGTGATGCTTGGGAAGCAGGAACTCACCAGGAAACAAGTTTCTTCATTAATTACTTGCTATTATGCTGTCAAAGGAAATGAACATCAGCTGTAGCCCAACCATTTCTCCTCACTCTAGATGACCTTTATGTAAGGAGAGCTAGTTAAGGGAAAAGTCTGAGTGTGCGGTAACACATTAAATGGAAGTATCTCTACTACCTAGTTCTGGTGACAGAACTATATATGCCAAAAGGATAAGAAAAATTTATTGGAATTAAAAGTGAGAGGGATAACAGTTCTTAAAATAATATAGAAAAGGAATGATTAAAAGATAGGGAATGTAAGCCCCTTCCCTTGGGAAAACACTCTCTTTGAATTCCAAGGGTATTGAGTTAACATAAAACAGTGGCTCTCCAAACCAGTAAATCGGTGGTTCTCAAGACACCCCACCCCCATCCTCAGACATTTGACAATATTTGGAAGAATTATTGGTTATCACAGTTGGAGGCACCCTTGTGGAATCTAGTCAGCAGAGGTCAGGCTGCTGTTAAACATCCTACAATGCACAGGACTGCCTCTATAAAAATTATCCCACCCAACATGCTAATAATGTAGAGGTTGAGAAAACCTGGTGTAAAGTAGTCTAATACATAACAGGCCATGATAAAATGCTTCTAAAGGGCAACTATATTCAAAATATTTATTTCAGAAAAGTTGGCATGGAAAATTACCATGCAGAAATACTTTTTTCTACCAAATGAACCTCTATCATGTTGTACTAGCCACCTGGATATTTCAGTTACACACAATTTTAAAATTGAAATTTAAATTTACCAGCTTTAGGAAAAAGTAAATAGATTCCACTGAACTTAATTGTTTTTTTATTGACATTTACATTTCCACAGGGTTAAGTTTTAGTCTAGTAAGTTTCAGTCGGTGTGAAACTTACATCTGGCCTTAATTGGCAAGATTGTGAAGACTATAAACAGCTTCTTTTTAATATTGTTTTTAGTTTGTGGTTAAAGCTTAAGTGGTTATAAATTTTATAAAGAATTTAGCTTTATCAAATGAGGACTGTTACAAAGTAGCAAAGATACCATGCAGGTCCTTGGCTTGCTTATGTAGTTTTCCTGATATTTTTAATAGCATTCTTTTTCTTTAAATAAAATAAATTCAATATATATTGGTCAGGTATTCATTTTATTTATTTTGCTAGTTTGGATAGTCTCCCAAACTCTTCTAACCCTACGTCTTAGGACTAAATTCCAGAAAGAGATGTCTCCATATACTCTAACATTAATTACTGTAATGATGGCATTCCATTTGTTCTCTTTAAGTTTGTCTCAAAGGAAAGCAAATTTAGTTGCATGCCGCTTTAATAATTATAGCCACTCCTAGGTAATTGCCTCCATTTGGGGTCACCATTTACTGTATTCCCAACTGCTAGGTTGTGGTGAGTTTATTTGGATTTGTAGGTTTTACATCTTTTGTGACTGTAAACATCAAAATAGAAATATTAAAAAAATAATAATAAAAAAACAATCCCGACACGAACGGGTCAAAAACTTGACATTCTCAAGCGTATAATTAAGTTATTTTTTTTGGTCATTAAAGCACAAATTATAATTTGAAATTAACTAGCATTTATTTACCACCTACTTGGTAGAAATAATATATTACATGCTATGGAGGATAAAAATATAATCGAGGCACATCTTTTCTGTCCCAGTTCTAGAAACTGAAATTCTGGTTTGAAATCCAGCCTTATGGTTAAGTCCAAGCTACTTCACCTCTCCTTGTTTCAGCTTCATTATTTGTAAAATGGGACTAGAAAGGGTACCTATGATTTTTCATGGTGCTGTGATGACAAAATGCTTAAACTGATCCTGATACACATTAAGCTGTCAAAACTTTTAGCTATTTTAATAAGTGGGAAATGTTTCCCAGATTGACAGATCAGCATGATCTAAAGTCTAGAAATCTGAAAGTTCAAGATACATTGAGAAATACTGAATGGTTTGAGGAATGTGTATTAATGGGATTAATTATAGGATATAGTGAAATTAGAATGAACAAAAGCCAGGTAATGGCCAAAATACTGAGAGTGTTTAATGACATGATAATGATTTATATGCATGAGTATGTGGGTGGGGTGGGGAATGAGGTAGGGATCGTTATCAAAACTTCTGAATAGGGAAGTTATTTATCTGAATTTTGAGTAGTAACTCCAATGGCAGCATGAATTTGGAGGATAAAAATTGTAGGGTGGAGAACAATTGAGAACTATTGTCATAGATCAGAAGAAAGATACCAACTCCTCCAGAAGAAACATAGTGGGATTAAGAATGTAAATAGATTATAATGTTGACATTAAAGGAGAAAAATGAATGTGCTTTGCTTGTGTGGGTAGGGTGGTTAGCAATTGTATTGCTTAGCTTATTTTCATGGATATTGTGTACTGCCAATTTGCAGTTTTTCAGGGATAGCTGATGTTAAATCTCTCAAATTGAACAGGTTTGCTCTTGTTAACAAAAAGTCTATATAAATTATGTCCTGATTTCCCAGAGAGAGACAACTTTTCCATCAGTTCCAAAGAAAATATTTTTAAAAAATTAAAAATGTTTCTGTCTGTTCCAACTTTGGGCATGTAAGGACTCTGCCCTTTTTGTTTGTTTGCTGCTTAGAGGCTGACAGGAAGCATAAACAATGCTTGGCTAAACTACAGATGCACTGTGTAAAAATGGAACAGTAAAGAGGTTATCCAGAAATTTATGAAATATAATTGATTTACAGAATCCTTATCAGCTTCATAATCTTAAGCATAAAAGCCTACTTTATGACAGCTTCCTCCCTAACCAACAGAACTGCTATGACTAGCCAATATTTTATATGATAAACAAGTTCACTTCAGGCATAACAATTTTACTGCATACCATTATTAATTTTCATTATCCAAGTAAGGAGAAATATGATCAAAACAATTTTATGATCAATGAAGCCTGAAACACAAGCAGGCAAGAGAATTCTCCACGGTTCACCTGACAACAACTCAAACAAACCAGATAGTTTAATGTTACAATGAATCAGACATGGCCCATGAACATTACTGAGTTTTCCTATGGACACTGGAGCTACTGATAAAATCACTAAATATTTTCCAAATGAAAACAAATTCTGGGGTACCAAAGTGGAATGCTGTAGTCACATATGAATAGGGGTCCAAAATGCCTATAAATTAAGTATATAACCAAAAGATCAGCACCTCAACCTGAAAAAGAAAGATAGTCATGAATATATTGAAATATATTCAGCTACACTAATAAGAATTATGACAATTCCAACCACAACAAGCAAGAGGATTTTCTTCTATCAGATTGGCAAAGAAGAAAAAATTTGAAAAAATATTTTGTTGGCAACAGTTTAGGGAATAGACACTCTCAGGTACTAATTATGGAACATAAATTGATACACACATTGTACGGCAATTTAGTAACATCTATAAAATTTTAAAATGTACATAACTCACTATTCCCAAACATTTATCATATAAGTATATTTAAAAGTATGAACAAAAGAGTGATATCATCAGCATGGCAATGTAAATAGCTACTAAAAATCTCTCCAAAGAGATTCAATGTAAAAAAAAAAGGAAAATTCAGAATTTTGCAGAACTCTGGAGGAAGGTATAGACTGGAGAAGAGCCCTGCAAATTCTGAACTGAAGAAAAAGAGCAATATTGATTCGGAAATTTTAGTCCTAGATCAGCTAATCCTCTCCCCTCCCCCTCACTCAGTCTCATAGAGGGCAGGAAGGACACAGAAATAGTAGCTGTGATTCCTCCCACCAGAGTTAGGGAATATAAATTCTCTCGCAGCAGTAAAACAGACCCCTACCATTTGGAGACCCAGGGGACAGGGAAGGACATTTCAAAGCTTAGGGCAGTGAGGGACAAAAAGTCTGAGAAAATGTGGACAGAGGCTACGTGCCCTAGGTCTGAAAGCCTATCCCCTACCTCTGAAGGAAACAACAGTAGACAGCCTGGGGGACAGCTGAGAATTGGGGCAGCTGGGGGTATGCTCTTCCACAAATAAAGTGGGAAACACAGAGTCATACTGAGCAGATCTAGGCTGGCAAAGTGAGGACACAGGAACCCCACAGATTCAGCCCTGCCCTGTCAAATGCAACCTAAGCTCCTAGGCAAATAACCTTCTGAGGATGATTGCATTACCGAATTGCACTATCTGCTGAGAAGACTAGAAAGTACAATGGATATGAAAGGCTTCTCAAAGACTCTCCAGACCATATCTCAGAAACATTGGAACTTGTCTAGATTCCCCTGCATGGGAACTCACCCCTGCTCTGGCTGAAAGGTACTGACAGCCCAACTACTAAACAGTTTCCTAAAAAAACTCAGAACTTTCAGGCCGGTGGAAAAACAGAGTGCCACTGGAAGCCAGGAGACTTATTTTATACTAAAGACATTGTTGTGGTAACTGGAGCTTACTCCCCATCCATGAGGCAGGCCACTTTGGGTAACCTGGTTTTGAAGGGAGACTGGATGGCAGAACCAATCTGAAACCAGCTCATGATAGAGATGGACAGATAGAGAACAAAGCCAACCAACAAGAAAATCCCAGGTGAAAGAGAAGATGACCCCAGAATAAACCAAGCAAGAAAATCAGATGTCTAAATACCATAAAAAAAATCACAACTCATACTAGGAAGCATAAAGATATGGCCCAACAAAAAGGGGGGAAAAAAAACCTAAAATGTGAGTTAGAAGAGTGAAACAATTAATATTTAAGCAAATCTTCTAAATAAATCAATGAGTTGAGGGAAGATATGTCAACAGATATGAAGGATATAAAGAAGAGTAGAACATAAAGAAGAATGCAAAAACTTTCAAAAACAAATGACAGAACTTATGAGAATGAAAGGCACAATAGAAGAGATGGAAAACACAATGGAGAGCTACCATAGCAGATTTGAAGAGGCAGAAGAAAGGATTACTAAACTAGAGAATAGGACATATGAAATGCTATACACAAAAGACAGATAGGGGAAATCATGGAAAAATATGAGCAGGATCTCAGGGAATTGAGTGACAACATATAGGGCATAAATATACATGTTATGGATGCCCCGGAAGGAAAAGACAAAGGAAAGGAGGCAGAAAGAATAATGGAGGAAATTATCACAGAAAATTTCCCAATTCTTATCAAAGGCATAAAATTACAGGTCTAAGAAGCATAGCGTACACCAAACAGACTAGCTCCAAACAGACCTACACCAAGACACTTACCAATTGGTTTGTCAAAGGCAAAGAAAAGTAAATAATTCTGAAAGCAGTAAGAAAAAAAAGCTATCCATCTTACACAAATGACACTTGAAATGACTGTGTGGCTCTTTCAGCAGAAACCATGGAGCTGAGAGGCAGTGGAATGATATATTAAAGATACTGAAAGAAGAAAAATTGATAAACAAGAATTCTATATCTGGGAAAACTTTCCCGCAAAAATAAGGAAAAGTTTGAAATATTTATAGATAAAAAGACACTGAGAGAATTCGAGAATAAGAGATGTGCTCTACAGGTAATACTATCGGGAGACAGGAAAATACAGGAAAGACAGGTTTGGAGAAGAGCATAGAAATGAAGATTAGCAGTAAGTGTAATTAACAGGATAAAAAGAGAAAAGAATACAATATATTAGATTCCAATCAAAACACATAGATTGGCCGAATGTACTAAAAAAAAAAAGGATCCATCCATTTGCTGCCTACAAGAGACTCACTTAAGTCCCAAGGACAAAAACGGGTTGAAGGTGAATTTTTGGAAAGTCATAGGTTATGCAAGCAACAACCAGAAAAGAGCGGGATTAGCTATACCAATATCTAAAAAATTAGGCTTCAAGTGTAAAACAAACAAGATAGAGAAGAACAAAATGTATTAATAAAAGAAACAATCCTTCAAGAAGACATAACAATCATAAATATCTAATCACCAAAGCCCAAGTGCCTTAAATACATGAGGCAAACACTGACAAAACTGAAGGGAGAAGAAGACATTTCTACAATAATATTTGGAGACTGCAACAACTCTCATCAATGGATAGAATATCTAGGCAGAGGATCAATAAGCAACAGAGATTTTGAATAATATGATAAAGAAAGTGGACACAACAAATATTTACAGAACTGTGCACCCAACAACAGCAAGATAAACATTTTCTCAAGTGCTCATGGATCATTTTCCAGGATAGACCACATGTTGGGTCACAAAGTGAGTTTCACAAAGCAGTTTCTCAGGTCATAATGGAATGAAGTTGGAAACCAATAACAAGTGGAAATCTGGAAAATACACAAATATATGGAGGCTAACCAATGCACTCTTAAATGACTAGTTTGTCAGTGAAGAAATTACAATAAAAATCAGTAAATATCTTGAGACAAATGAAAATGAGAATACAATGTATCAAAAATTGTGGGATGCAGCAGAGACAGTGCTGACAGGGAAATTGATTGCCCAAAATGCCAATATTAGAAAAGAATAAAGAGCAAAAATTGAGGAATTTACTGCTCATCTGGAGGAACTAGAGAAAGAACAGTAAACTAATCCCACAACAAACAGAAACAAAGAAATAACAAATATTAGAGCAGAAATAAATGCAGTTGAGAACAAGAAAACCACAGAGAGAATCAATAAAGCAATAAGTTGATTCTTTGAAAACATCAATAAAATTGATGGATGATTAGCTAGGCTGACAAAAGGGACGAAAGAGGCTGCAAATAAATAAAATCAGAAATGGGAGTGGAGAAATTACTGATCTTGGAGAAATAAATGAATAAGAAGATACTGTGAGCAACTATTTGTTAATGAACTTGAAAACTGATGAAATGGACAACTTCCTAGAAAAGCATGAACACCCAACACTGACTCAAGAAGAATAGAAGACCTCAACAAAGCAATCACAAATAAAAAGATTGTATCAAGTCATCAAAAAACTCCCAAAAAGGAGAAGTCCAAGACCAGCTTGCTTGCTTCACATGTGAATTCTAGCAAGTATTCAAGAAAGAATTAGCACAAATCCTACTCAAACTCTTCAAAAAAATTGAAGAGGAAGGAAAGCTTCCTAACTAATTATGTGTGGCCATCATCACCCTAAATCCAAAGCCAGCAAAAATACCACAAGAAATGAAAATCACAGACCAAACTCTTTAATTAATATAGATGCAAATATCCTCAACACAATACTTGCAAATAAGATCCAGCAGCACACTGAAAGAATTATACAACATGACCAACTGGGATTTATTCCAGATATACAAGGCTGCTTCAACACAAGAAAATCAATTAATGTAATACATAACATCAGCAAATGACAGAGGAAAAGCTATGTGGTAATCACGATTGATGTAGAAAATGCATTTTACAAACCCTAACAGCCTTTCTTGTTGAAAACCCTTCAAATGATAAGAATGAAAGGAAATTTCCTCAACAGGATAAAGGGACAATGTGAAAACCCATAGTTAACATCATTCACATTGGGAAAAAGACTGAAAGCTTTCCCTCTATAGATCAGGAATAAGACAAAGCTGCCCCCTGCCACCATTGTTATTCAACATTGTGCTGGAAGTTCTAGCTAGAGAAATTAGGCAAGAGAAAGTAATAAAAGTCACCTGAATTGGAAAGGAAGAAGGAAAACTTTCACTGTTTGCCGATGACATGATTATAAATATAGAAAATCCCCCCAAAATCTACAAAAGCTACTAAAGCTAATAAATGAGGACAGAAAAATGGCAGAAAACAAGATCAACATGCAAAAATCAGTTTTTCTATACACCAGCAATGAGTAATCTATGGAGGAAATCAAGAAAAAATCCATTTACAATAGAATAATAATCAAATATTTTGAAATAAAGGACATAAAAGACCTATATACATACAGGTATAAAGCATTGATAAGAGATCAAGGAAGACCTAAATAAATGGAAGGACATGCCATGTTCATGGATTGGAAGACTAAATTTGGTGAAGATGTCAATTCTACCAAAGTAGATTTATAGATGCAATGTAATGCCAATTAAAATACCTGCAACTTAATTTGCAGAAAAAGAAAAACTAGGGATGAAATTTATTTTGCATGGACAAAGCACCCCAAACAACTAAAAATATCTGGAGAAAGAAAAATGAAGTGGGAGGTCTCACACTACCTGACTTTAAAATATATTACAAAGCTACAGTGGTCAAAGGACTTTATCAGGAAAGCAAAAATGCAGCCTAAGTGCCTAAGCAATGGGAGGCAATATTTGTAAACCACATGTCAGATAAGGGTTTAATATCCAGAATATATAAAGAATATATATATATATATATATATATATATATATATATATATATATATATATATATATATATAGAGAGAGAGAGAGAGAGAGAGAGAGAGAGAGAGTCAACAACAACAACAGAAAAAAAAAACCCAATTTAAAAAATGAACAAAAGACATGGGAAGACACTTTGCCAAAGAAGAAATACATATGGCTCAAAAGCATATTAAAAGATGCTGAGCTACAGTAGCAGTTAGGGAAAAGCAAATTAAAGCAACAAGTCATCTTACACCTACTAGAATGAACATTATGAAAAATACAGTAAACTACAAGTGCTGGAGAGGATGTGGAGAAAAAATATAATCATTTTTCATGCCATGTTGAAAACTCTTCAAATGATAAGAATAAAAGGGAATTTCCTCAACAGCATAAAGGGACAATATGAAAACCCATAGTTAACATCATTCACATTGGGTGGGAATCCCACTGTTGGTGGGATTGCAAAATGGTGTAACTTCTCCAGAAGGCAGTTTGTTAGTTCCTCAGGAAGCTAAGTAGAAAATTGTTGTATTATCCAGCCATCCCATGTAAAGTTTATACTTGGAGGAACTGAAAGCATGAACATGCACTGAAATCTGCACACTGATGTTTAATAGTAACGTTATCCACAATTGCCAAGAGATAGAAACAGCCCAAACATCCATGAATGGAGAACCTTACAAACTATGGCATATGCATATGATGGAATATTACTAAACTATAAGACAGAATAAAGTCATGAAGCATGCAACAATGTGGTTAAACCTTGAGGACATTGTGGTGAGCAAAATAAGCCAGACACAAAAGGACAAATGCTGTATGATGTCACTAATATGAACTAATTGTAATCAGCAAACCCTGACAGTTAAAATTGAGAACACAGGTTATCAGGAAATAGAAAAGGGTAGAGTTTGGAAACTTGATGCTGAAAGAGTACAGAACATTCAACAGGATAGATTGCAAAGGTCCAGAAATGGATAGTAAAATACTATGTGGTGGTTGCACAATATTGTAAGTATAAGAACAAAATTGAGTGTGAGTTTGGTTGAAAGAGGAATACTAGGGCTATGTATGACACTAGAAGGAAAGATAGAATATAAAACCAGGACTGTATCACATAGCAAAACCCAGAGTGGATAATTATGGTGATTAAATGTATGAATATAAGAAAATTTTTACTTGAGTGAGAAAAATTTAATGTCACCATTTCAGGGTGTTAAAAATGAAATGATATATGGCAAAATACAATTAATGCAGCATAGGGTCTATGGTTAAAAGTAACATTGTAATGTTCTTTCAATAATTGTAACAAAGGCAATATACCAAAGTTAAATGTCACTAAGAGGGGATATAAAGGAGAGATATGGGATTCTTGTTGCTGTTTCACTTTTTTTTGTTGTTTGTTTAGTTCTCATGTTCTTTCTTTGCAGAAGAAATGAAAATAGTCTTATATTGATTATGGCGGTAAATTCATAAATGTGATCATACCATGAACTGCTGATTGTACACTTAGAATGGATTGTATGGTGTGTGAATAAAACTGTTGCAAATTAACAGAAGTATACAAGTACTGGAGAAGATGTGAAGAAAGATATATACGAATTCACTGTTGGTAGGGAAGTAGAATAGTGTAGTCATACTGGAAGGGGCAAAGAAGGCTAAGTATAGGGGTGCATGATCCTGCAGCCAATTATTAGAAAAAGACTTGTAAGAACTGATATAGGGATGCCAATATAGATTTGCAGACTGGTGTTTATGTTGGAATTTTTCATGATTTGCAATGGATGGAGGTGGCCTAAGGGTACATTGATTGAGATACAAACAATGAAATATTTTTTTTC
>PVIY010019577.1:0-45579 GCA_004026745.1 Myrmecophaga tridactyla
GAGAAACCTTGAACTTCATCGGCCTTCTTGAACCAAGGTATCTTTTCCTGGATGCCTTTGATTGGACATTTCTATAGACTTGTTTTAATTGGGACATTTTCTCGGCCTTAAAACTGTAAACTAGAAACTTATTAAATTCCCCTTTAAAAGCCATTCTGTTTCTGGTATATTGCATTCCAGCAGCTAGCAAACTAGAACAATGCTGTAATTATATATAGAGCAATACCTCTGTACAACAGACTACAATTATTTAGAATACAGTGGGCATAGTGCTAGCATAATTTACCTCATTGTTCAAAGTAGCCATAGAAATGGTCGTATTTCAGATGATTGACAGCTGCTTTCAAAGTCTTAAGACATAAGCCTAAATATCAAATTAAAAGCAAAGCCTTAACATACTGTTTAGCTTGTCATTTGACTGCGTCTGATTTTACATTATAACTCTGGTATGAAATTGCATTTTCCATAATGGATGATTTCTTTTTTTTCCCATCTAAACTGTTAGTTCCTTGTGAGCAGGACTTATCTTTTATTCACAGTTCTCTCTTTGAATCCTAATGTGCAGCCCAATGCCCAGAACACAGAAAGAAATGAACGTTGGTAGGAAGACTTAATACATTTGTATACCATGACCAGGCTTAATTCATATGTGTCCTGTTTTGTACAAACCATACACGATACCGTTCAAGATGCCCAAATTAAAAACAAATGTTTTTCTGATTTGGGTAATTTATTTTAAATAATATTTTTTATTCAGTCCTTATTACATAGAAAGTCTTATTGCTTTTTGTAAATGTTTTTTAAATAGAGAAGTTGTAGGTTTACAGAAACATCATGTAGAAAATACAATGTTCCCAAATACTTCCTCCCACTGTTAGTAACACTTTCCACTAATGTGGTACCTTTGTTACAATTGATTAAAGAATATTATAATTGTGCTATTAACTTTAGTCCATAGTTTACATTAGGGAATATATTTTTTCCATATACCATCCTATTATTATCACTTTGCATTAGTGTGATACATTTGTTGTAATTCATGAAACAATTTTTTTATAATTGTACTGTAAACTACAGATTGTCCACTGTTTATAATAGGGTTCACTATAATGTACAGCCCAATGTTTAATCTTTTAATTTTAAATTTTAACATATATGCAACCTAAATTTCCCCTTTTAACCACATTTCCATATATAATTCAGTGATATTAATTACATCCTCAATGTTGAGCTACCACCACCACCATCCATTTCCAAAACTTTACAGTCAACCTAAATAGAAATTCTGTAGAATTTAACCACCAAGTGCCCATTCTCTACCCCTAACCCAGACCCTGGGAACCTAAATTCTATATTATAACTCTATGAATCTGCTTTTTCTAATTATTTCATATCAGTGAGACCATACAATATTTGTCCTTTTGTGTCTTGATTATTGCTCTCAACATGACGTCTTCAAGTTTCATCCTTGTGATGAATAGGAACTGCATTCCTTTTTTAATGCTGAATAATATTCTATTGCATGTAGATACCACATTTGTGTATCCATTGATCACTTGATGGACACTTGGATTGCTTCTATCTTTTGGCAATTGTGAAGAATGTTGCTGTGAATCTTGGTGTTCCGATATCTGTTTGAGGCCCTGCATTCAATTATTTTAGGTATATACCTAATATAGAGATTGCTGTGTCTTGATATAATTCTCTACTTAACTTTTTGAGGGACCACCAGACTGTCTTCCACAGTGGCTCAACATTTTACACTCCCACCAGCAGTGAATGTGTGCTGCAATTTCTCCACATCCTCTTCAACACTCGTAATTTTCTGTTTATATTTTAGTACCAGCTATTCTAGTGTGTGTGAAATGATATCTCAATTTGATTTTGATTTGCATTTCTCTAGTAGCTAATGGTGTTGAGCATTTTTTCATGTACATTTTTACCATTTGTATATCCTCTTTGAAAAAATATCTATTCAAATATTTTGCCCATTTTTAAAAGTGGTCATTTGTCTTTTTATTGTTGAGTTGTAGGATTTCTTTATATATTCTGGACATGAAATTTTTATTGGATGTTTGGTTTCTAAATATGTCCTCCTATTGAGTAGATTTTCTTTCCACTTTCATGATAAAGTGAAAGTCCTTTCATGTGCAAAAGTTTTTAATTTTAATGATTTCCCATTTATCTATTTTTTTTCTTTTGTTGTATATGTTTTGGGTGTAAAGCCTAAGAAAACTTTACCAAACACAAGATACTGAGGACATTTCCCTAAACTTCCAGGAGTTGGTGGTAGTTTGAAGCTGTTATGTACCCCAGAAAAGGCCTTGTTGCTTTTTATTTATTTTCTGCATGGACAGGCTTCAAGAATTGAACCCAGGTCTCTGGCATGGCAGGCCAGAATTCTGCCACTGAGCCACTGTTGCACCGCCCAGGCCATGTTATTGTAATCTATTCTTGTGGTTATAGACCTATTGTAGGTGGCACCTTTTGATTAGGTTATTTCAAATTGAAATGTGACCCACCTCATTCAAGGACATTTACTGGAGTCCTTTATAAGAGGATAAAACACATACAGACACTAAGAGATGAAATTCAGGGAAATACCCAGAGAAGTTTTAAAAAAGAGCCAAAGATGGAGAAGCCAGAAGCTGAAGCAATGAAACCCGAGAGGGAAGGACCAGCAGATGTGGCCGTGTGTCTTGCTTTCTGGCAAGGGAAGCCCAAGCTCAGAGTATTCATTTCAGAGAAGGTATCATCTGTATGGTGCCTTAATTGAGACATTTTCATGGTCTTAGAAGTATAAATTTGTAAGTTAATAATCCCCATTGTAAAAGCCAACCCATTTCTGCTATATTACATTTCATCAGTTTTACCAAACCAAAACAGAATTTTATAGTACTGGTTCTTATATTTAGGTCTTTGATCTGTTTTAGGTTAATTTTTATATATGGCATGAGATAGTGGTCTTCCTTCATTCTTTTGCATTTGGATATACAGTTTTTACAGGATCATTTATTGGAGAAATGTTTTTTTTCCCAATCGATTGGACTTGGCTCCTTTGTCAAAAACTATTTGGGCATAGATGTAAGTGAATATTTTTGAAATATAAATTAAATTCCATTGGTCTATATAGCTACATATGCCAGTACCATGCTTATTTGACCACTGTAGGTTTGTTATATGCTTTAAAGTCAGGCTGCTGGAAAGTAGGCTGTTGAAATTTTCCTGGGACTAGATTGTATTTGTAAATAATTGCTTGGTAGAATTAATATAAAAATAATGTTAAGTCTTCCATCCATGAACATGGAATGCCCTTCTACTCCTCAAGATCACTTTATTTATTTCAGCAAAGTTTTATTAATTTTCAAAATATAAGTCCTTTTTCTCTTTGGTTAAATTTATTTGTAGATAATTGATTTGTTAGTTGCTGTTGTAAATGCAATTTCTTTCTTGATTTCCTCCTCAGAATCCTCATTACTGTTGTTTGTAAAGACTGCTGATTTTTGCATGTTGATCTGAACACTTCGCTGAATTTGTTTAACACTAGTAGTTTTACTGTAGGATTTTGGGGGGATTTGCTATATATAGGATCATGTAATCTGCAAATAGTGAAAATTTCAGTTCTTTCTTTCCAATATGAGTGCCTTTTATTTATTTTTTCTTACCTAATTGCTCTAGCCAGAACTTCTAGCACAAGGTTAAATAACAGTGATAATGGTGGGCATCCTTGTCTTGTTCCCAATCCTAGAAGGGATGCTTTCAGTCTTTCACCATGAATATGATGATAGCTCTAGGTTGCATTTATGCCCTTTATCATATTGAGAAAGTTTCCTTGTATTCCTGTCTTTCAAAGTGTTTTTATCAAGAAAGAATGCTGGATTTTGTAAAATGATTCTTCTGTGTCAATCAATATGATCACGTGGTCTTTCCCCGTCAATGTGTTAATTTGATGTATGGCATTGATTGATTTCCTTATGCTTCACCACTCTTGCATACCTGGGATAAAACACACTTGATCATGGTGTATACCTCTTTTAATGTGCTGTTGGACTCTATTTCAAAATATTTTGTTGAGGATTTTTTGCATCTATATTCATTAGGGAATTTTGTCTGTAATTTCATTTTCTTGCAGTGTCTTTATTTGGCTTTGGTATTAGAGTGATCTTAGCCTAATAGAATGAATTCGGTAGTGTTCCTTTCTATTAAACTTTTGGAAGAGTTTGAGTAGGATTGATATTAACCGGTAATATTGGTATTAATGTTTGGAAGAATTCATCTGTGAAGCCATATGGTACTGGGCTTTTCTTTGTTGTGAGGTTTTTGGTTACTGGCTCAATCTCTTTACCTATAATTATTCTGTTGAAGTCTTCTACTTCTTCTAGAGTAAGTATGGGTTGTTCCTGTGCTTTTAGAAATTTGTCCCGTTCATCTAGGTCATCTATTCTTGGCATAAAGGTGTTCGTATGAATCTTCTGATGAGCCTTTCATTTCTGTGGGGTCAGTAGTAATGTTTCCCCTCTCAATCCTGATTAAATTTATATGTGTCTTCTCTCTCTTTATCTTTATCAGCTTAGCTAAGGGTTTGTCAATTTCATTGATCTTTTTAAAAACCAAATTTTTTGTTTTGCTAATGCTTTCTACTTTATTATTCTCTATTTCATTTATTTCTGTTCTGATCTGTTTTATTTCCTTCCTTCTGTTTGTTATGGGTTTAATTGCAGTTCTTTTTCTAGGTCCTCCAGGTACGCATTTAGCTCTTTGATTTTAGTTCATTCTTACATTTTAATGTAAGCATTTAGGGCTATAAATTTCCCTCTCAGCACTGCCTTCACTGTATCTCATAAGTTTTGTTATGTGTTTACTCAATTTCCTTCTTCTCAAGATGTTTGTTGATTTCTATTGTAGTTTCTTCTTTACCCATTGGTTGTTTACAAGCATGTTATTTAACCTCCATGTTTTAAGGATTTTTGAGTTCTCTGCTTGTTATTGATTTCCAGCTTCATTCCTTTACAGTTAGAGAAGACGTGTTGTATAATATCAATCTTTCTAAATTTATTGGAACTTGTTTGTGACCTAAATGATGGTCTATCCTAGAAGTGATCCATGTGCACTTGAAAAAAATATATTTTCTGCTGTTTTGGTATGTAATGTTCTGTAAATGTCTGTTAGTTCTAGTTAATTTATTATATTGTTCAAGTTCTCTGTTTCCGTTATGCTCTTCTGCTTAGATAGTCTGTTTATTAATGAGAGTGTTGTATTGAAGTTTCCAACTATTGTTGCAGGGATATCTATTGTCTTTTCAGTTTTTTCTGTGTTTGTTTCATATATGCACTGTGGTTAGGTGCATAAATATTTATGAATGTTATTTTTTCTTGATTGATTGATCTTTTCTTTAATTCATAGTGCCCTTATTTTCCCTTGACTGAGCCATTTCTTCTAATTTCTTCATATGGCTTGTAATGTTTTGCTGATGTCTGGGCATCTGATTATTTCAATGAATTGACTCTGAATGTCAGTTTCTCCTTCTTGTTTATTGCTTTATTTATTTTTTAATTTATTTTATTTTTTATTTTTTGGGTGCATGGTTCAGGAATCGAACCCAGGTCTCCCACCTGGAAGGTGGGCATTCTAACCACTGAACTGCCCGTGCACCCTTAGTGCTTTATTTTTGATTGGCTTTTTTAAGGCTCTTCTTTGATGCTTGGTCCAACTTACTCTGGACCTTTAGAGTAGCCTATGTTTAACTTGAAATGTGAGAAATCTGAGAAATCAGATTTTCTCAGCTCTTCTTCAGCTGATTCTTGTCCTGAATACACGGTACAATTTTAAAATTTGCAATTTTTGTGCAATTATTCTACCTCCAGGAGAAATACTCCTCTATCCTGAGCTCTGTGCTTATGGACACAATTACCTACTTGCCATCTTTATTTAGATGGCTCAGAGACATCTCAACTAAACAATGGTTTCAAAAGGCAAGTCTCAGTTTTTGTCAGCCAAAATGTTCTTTTCCAGTCTACTCCATTTAGTGGAAATAGCACCTGTCCCCCTGTTCAAACCAGAGTCCTAGAAGTCATCATGGACGCTTCTCTTTTTCATCCCATTCTTTTACTTTTTAAGCAATCCTATAAATTCTATTTTTAAAGTATGCTTTGAAAATATCTTTCCATTTTTCATCTGTCATTACCCTTGCTGGAGCCATTCTCATCTATCTCCTGGATGATGGCAATTGCCCCCAACTGGCCCTATTCCTTCTCTTTCACCTTTAAATTCATTCTCCACATGACAGCATAAAGTGAAATACTTAAATCACAAATTATAAAACTTCATCACATCACTCCCTATTAAAACCTCTGAATGATTTTCCAGTGTGCTTAGGAAAGTTGCAAACTTGTTACACAATCCATTAAGCTATACAAATTCTGATCTCAATTTATTTAGTCTTATATTATGTTTTAACTCTATTTCATCTATAACGTTCTATAGAATTTTTTAAAACATGCTGACTTCTTTCTCACATAATGGTCTACTTCCCAGATACAGTATATAATGTGGTAGCTAAACATGGACTTTACAGCTAGAATTTGCTTCCTGATTATGCCAGCTGTGTAGCTTTGGGTAAACTGCCCAATCTTTCTGTGCCTAAATTTGGCTTTTCATCCATATATACAATAAGGAAAATAATAGTTTTAACATTGTAATTTTGCTCTGAGAATTAAATGTGAAAACCTTATCAGAATGCCCAGCAAATTGTAAATGCTCAGGAACATTTAGCTATTACTATTTATTATTATATTGTTGGCCCAGACTCACTTATGCCTCCCTCCCTCTCCTTGCATGGAAAGTTCATTTCCTAAATATCCCCTTTTCCAATAGATATTTTAGTTTTAGAACCAAATGCCTAGGACAAAGAAAGATTTTGCTAATTCAATCACATTTATAATGACTTATCATTTCTTATGATCCAAACAAATAACTGTAGCTACGCTACATACCATACCATATATTTAATATATTAATAAAATGTTTTCTGTTCTATTACTACAAATTTTTCACTTGAGCAAAGTATGCTTCTTTAAAAAATTAATTTGTGCATATGCATAGAGAAAAATTCAGAAATATTAAATGTACCTGCTAGCAAAGTTTCATAAAGTGTATACCTCCATGAAAATAGCATGTAAATTAATTAGTAGAAGATCTCAGGTGTACCAATCTCACCCTTCTTGCCCTTTTCTAGTCATGTCACTCTTCCACCCCAAAGGTAATTACTATCCTGATTCATGACACTATTCATAAATTTTCCTTGCTTTTGAATTTTACAGAATGGAATTATGCACTTTGTTCTTCTTTGAGTCTGGCTTCTTTGGTTCAGTGTTTTCTTCATGAGATTAATCCATGTTGTTGAGTGGGTCTTTGTCTTTAATTGACGCATATACTTCCATGGTATAGATAGTTATGCAATTATTTATTTCATTGTTGATGGAAAAAATCTTTCAATTTTGGCCACTAAAAATATTGCTTCTGTGGCCAACAATGTTCATGTATTTTAGAGAAAATAGGTATACATTTTTGGGTATATACCCGAATTGGCCAAATAATTTTTCAATGTTGAAATAAGAATTGGTGTTGAAGTTGAGAGTTCAAATTTCTGTATATCTTCACCAGTACTCAGTATTGCGAGTGCTTCTTATTTTTACCTGTCATGATGGGAGTGTGCTGGAATCTTTGTGGTTTTAAAGAACACTGCTTTGATGACTAATGAGGTTAAGTGCTTTTACATGTATTTATTGACCATTTGGAAATTTTCTTCTGTGAAGTGCACCTTCAGATATTTTGTTCATTTTTCTGTTGGGATTTGTCTTATTTGTTGACTTTTTAGAATTTTTATTTCATTTATTCTGTATACAAATTCTTTGCGAGATGAATGTATTGTAAGTGCAGTTTTGTCTCTCATTTCTCTTTTATAAATGCAATTTTATTGAGATATATTCACATACCATGTAATCATTTACAGTATACAATCAGTGGCTCACAGTGTCATCATATAGTTGGACATTCATCACCACCATCAATTTTAAAACATTTTTATTACTCCAAAAATAAATAAATAATTAAGAATAAATAAGAACACCCCAAACATCCCATACCCCATATTATTTATTTTTTTGTCTTTATTTTCTTACTCTGTTATTTTTTTTGTCTTTATTTTCTTACTCGTCGGTGAATATACAGGATAAAGGGAGTGTCAGTCAGAAAGTTTTCACAATCACATGGTCACACCATAAGAACTATATAGCTTTATATACAATCATCTTCAAGAATCAGGGATACTGGATTATAGTTCATCAGTTCAAAAAAATTTTCAGATATTTCCTTTGAGCTATTCTAATAAGCTCAAAACTAAAAAGGAATACCTATATAATGTATTAAAATAGCCTCCAAAAATGACTTCTCAACTCTATTTGAAATCTCTTAGCTACTCAAACTTTTTTCTTCATTTCTTTCCCCCTTTCAGTCAAAAAAGATTTTCTCAATCCCATGATGTCAGGGCCAGGCTCATCCCTGGGAGTCATGTCCCATATTTCCAGGGAGATTCATGACCCTGGGAGTCATATCCTACATGGTGGTGGTGATGGGGCAGTATAGTGAGTTTATTTGCCTAGTTGTCTTAGAGAGAGAGAGAGGCCACATCTGAGCAACAAAAGAGGTTTTCTGGGCATGACTGTTAGGCATAATTATAAGTAAGCTTAGCTTCTCCTTTGCAGGAATAATTTTCACAAGGGCAAACCCCAAGTTTGAGGGCATGACTTCTTAAATTGGTAGTCCATAATGCTTGTAAGAATATCAGGAATTCTCCAGGAGGGGAAGTTGAATATTGCCCCATTTTTCCCAAGTTCCTCAAGGGAACTTGCAAATGCTTATTTGTTTTCTGCCCAAATTTACTCTGAGATGTACTGGGGTATTATATTAACTTGTACGAAATAAGAAGATCTCATTCCATGTAATCATATTGTTTGAATAAACTGACCATGCAGGTTAAATTAGATAGTGTGCTACAGAAAATAAAAGTTTTGTTTCAAATAAAGATCTCTTCCTTTAATCTCATACAGAAGTTGAAGTTGTAAACACAGTCAATATCATCCTTTATTCTGTATTATGATTTGCCTTATTCTGACCAGATCGGCTTCATCCATACCTCTAATTTAAGTCTGATCTCTTTTTCAGTTTCTTTAACAGTTGCTGTATGGGATAATGCTGACTTTTATAGCTGTAGAACTCTAATCCTGAGTCTCAGGTGTCACACAGATACCCACAGTTCCAGGGAATGGCCAGATTGTACACAAACATCTCAGCATCTAAGAATTTAGAAATAACAGTTAAAACTCAGGAATAGATGTGACTTCTGTATGAGCTTACAGTCTAAGAACTTTACAATAAGCTTTATTGAACATTCTGTACTCCTTAATCATTTATTGCCCAATCTGTGCCCACATTCTATCCCCTGATAAGCTATGCTCTCAAATTCAATCCTCAGAGTTTGCACATTATAGTTATTCCATATTAGTGAGGCTTTACAATTTATGTCTTTTCATTTCTGGTGTATTTCATTCAATGTAATGTCCTCAAGGTTTAATCAACTATCGGCATGCCTCACAACTTCATTCCCTCCTGCAGTCACTTAATATTTCATCGTATGCATACACAACAGTTCACCCTTCTGTTCATCTCAATGTACCCTTAGACCACCTCCATCCCTTGCACATTTTCAATAGTGCTGCCATAAACTCCAGTGTGCAAATGTTCATCCATGTCCCTGCTTTCAATTCTTCCAAGTATATACCTAATAACAGGGTTGCAGAACCATATGGCAACCCTATACTTAGCCTTCTGTGGAAACACACACACTGAGAGGGGCCGCACCATTCTACTTCCCTACCAACGGTGGGTAGGTCCATCTCCCTCTCCACATTTTCTCCAACACTTGTATCTTTCTGTTTATTTTTGAAACAGTTTTATCCACACGCCATACAATCTGAAGTGTACAATCAGTGGTTCCTGGTATTATTACATAATCGTTCACCACTATATATTTGAGAACATTTCCATTTCCATTTCTTCCACAACGAAAGAAGAGGAAAAGAAAAAAAAAAGAGTAACAAAAAGAAGAATCCCATACACCTCCATTATATCTCCCTCTTATTGACATTTAGTTTTGTTATATTGCCTTTGTAAATGGAAGCATATCACGATGTTAAGCTACCTTAATTGAATTCATCATACTTTTCCACATACCATTCCATTTTCAATGCTTTGCACTGTTGACTTTCTTATGTTCTCCCTCATGTCAAAATTTTCTTCTATTTATAATTTAATCTTGTCTGCTCTAGGTTTAGCTAATACAGTCCCAATTTTATCATGTATCTTTCCTTTTGGTATTATACATGTCTCTAGCTTTTGTCTTTCAACCATACTCACACTCAGCTTTTTTTCATTATATTTACAATATTGTGCTACTTTCAGATAGTATTTAATAGTTTAAAGACTCATTACTGAATCATTACTGTTGAACATTCTGCACTCCTTCAGCATCAAATTCCTAATCTGCACTCTCTTTCTATCTCCTGATAGCCCGTGTTCTCAACTTTAACTCTCTAGTTTGCTCATTATTGTTAGAGTATTATAGTGAGACCACACAGTATTTGTCCTTTTGTTTCTAGCTAATTTTGCTCAACATAATGCCCTCAACGTTCACCCACATAGTTGCATGTGTTGTGACTTTATTCTGTTTTACAGCCTTGTAATATTCCATCATTTGAGTATACCACAGCTTGTTTATCCACTCATCTGTTGGTGGACACTTGGGCTGTTTCCATCTCTTAACAGTCATGAATAATGCCACCATAAACATCAGTGTGCAAATATCCATTCATGTCCTTGCCTTCAGTTCCTCCAAATATAAACTTAGTAATGGGATTGCTGGATTTTATTTCAATTCTATACTTAGCTTCCTGAGGAAACACCACCTGCCTTCCAGAGTGATTACACCATTCTACATTACCTCCAAAAGTGAATAAGTGTCTCTTTCTTTACAGTGTCTCCAGCATTTCTATTGTGCTATTTCTTTTTATTTTTTTAATGACTGTTCTAGTAAGTGTGAGATTATATCTCATGGTTTTGATTTGCAATTCCCTAGTAGTCAGTGAAGTTGAGTATCTTTTCATATGACTTTGAGGCATTTGTATTTCCTCTTCAGAAAAATGTCCATGTCTTTTGCCCATTTTTTAACTGGTTGGTCTCTTAGTTTGTTGTTGAGTTGTAGGATCTCCTTGTATATTCTGGATATTAAGCCCTTATCTGTTATGTGGTTTGCAAATATTGTCTCCCTTTGTGTAGGCTGCCTTTTTATTTCCCGACAAAGTCCTTAATGTGCAAAAGTATTCAATTTTGAGGAGACCCCATTTATCTATTTCTTATTTCATTGTTTGTGCTTTGAGTGTAAGGTCTAGGAAATAACCTCTTATCACAAGATCCTTAAGATATTTCCTTAAACATTCTTCTAAAAATATAATGATCTTAGCTCTAACGTTTAGGTCTTTGATTCATTTTGTGTCAGTTTTTGTATACATTATGAGATAGGGATCCTCTTTGACTCTTTTGAATTTGCATATCCAGTTCTCCAAGCAACATTTATTGAAGAGGCTGCTCTGTCCCAGTTGAGGTGAGTTGACTGCCTTATCAAAGATCAGTTTTCCAAAGATAGAAGGGTCTATTTCTGACCACTCAATTTGATTCCATTTGTCAGTATATCTATCATTGTGCCAGTACCATGGAGTTTTTATTACTATGGCTTTGTAATATACTTTAAAGTCAGTAGTATGAGACCTCACACCTCATTTTTCTTTCTCAAGCTATTTTTATCTATTCAGGGAATCTTGCCTTTCCAAATAAATTTAATCTTTGGTTTTTCTATTTCTGCAGGTAAGTTGTTGGGAATTTAATTTTTATTGAATTGAATCTATAAATCAATTTGGGTAGAGTTGACATTTTAACTATATTTATTCTTCCCATCTAGGAACTCCATATGTCCTTCCACTTATTTCAATCTTCCTTGATTTCTTTTAGCAAATTTTGTAGTTTATGTGTATAGGTCCTTTGTGAACATGGTTAAAGTTATTCCTAAATATTTGATTCTTTGGGTTGCTATTGTAAATGGATTTTTTTCTTCATTTCTTCCTCAAATTGCTCATTACTAGTGTATATTATGACTTTTGCATGTTGTTATTGTATCCTGCCAGTTTACTGGACTCATTTATTAGCTCTAGTAATTTTGCTGTAGATTTTTCAGTATTTTCTATATACAGGATAATTTCATCTGCAAACAGTGAAAGTTTTACTTCTTTCTTTCCAATTTGCATGCCTTTCTTTTTCTTTTTTTCAACAAACCCCAAGACTGGGGGCTCAGCCTATAGCTTTGGTTGTCCACACTGCTTGTGAGAATATCAAGAATTCAACTTGGGGAAGCTGAATTTCTCTCAGTTCTCACCATTCCCTGAAGGGGGCTTTGAAAATACTTTTCCACTCACTGATCGAATCACTCTGGGATTCATCGGGGCATCACTCTGGACAAACCAACAAAATCTCATGTCCTACCTGAGATTCCAAGTACTTATGGTGTTCAATCAAACTATCTACATAAGTTATATTAGGAAATGCACTGGTCAAAATATAAATTTTGTAACAAATAAACATTTTTTGCTTTAGTCTCACACATAAGGTGACTTTTAAAATATTAATTACCATCTATTTTCAGCACCCTGCAATGATGACATTCCTTTGTTCTTCCTCATGCAAAAACATTTTTAAAATTTGTACATTTAGTCACTATTAATATACACTCTAGGCATTCCTAGATTATACCATCTCAATCTTTAACATCTATCTTTCTTTCTGATTTCGTTTATGTCCACAGCCCTCCTCCCTCTATCATTCTCACATGCAGCTTCATTCAGTGTTTTAACATAATTGTATTATAGTTGGGTAGTATTGTGCTGTCCATTTCTGAGTTTTTGTATTCAGTCCTGTTGCACAGTCTGTATCCCTTGAGCTCCAATTACCCAATATATTACCCTATTTCTATCTCCTGATGGTCTCTGTTACCAATGAAATATTCCAAGTTTATTCACTAATGTCAGTTCATATCAGTGAGACCATACAGTATTTGTCTTTTTGTTTTCGGCTAGTCTCACTCAGCATAATGTTCTCCAGGGCCATCCATGTTGTTACATACTTCATAACTTTATTCTGTCTTAAAGCTGCATAATATTCCATCGTATGTATATACCACAGTTTGTTTAGCCACTCATCTGTTGATGGACATTTTGGCTGTTTTCATCTCTTTGCAATTGTAAATAATGCTGCTATAAACATTGGTGTGCAAATGTCCATTTGTGTCTTTGCCCTTATGTCCTTTGAGTAGATACCTAGCAATGGTATTGCTGGGTCATATGGCAATTCTATATTCAGCTTTTGAGGAACCACCAAACTGCTTTCCACAGTGGCTGCACCATTTGACTTTCCCACCAACAGTGGATCAGTGTGCCTCTTTCTCCACATCCTTTCCAGCACTTGTCATTTTCTGTTTTGTTGATAATGGCCATTCTGGTGGGTGTGAGATAATATCTCATTGTGGTTTTGATTTGCATTTCTCTAATGGCCAGGGATGTTGAGCATCTCTTCATGTGCTTTTTGGCCATTTGTATTTCCTCTTCTGAGAAGTGTGTGTTCAAGTCTTTTTCCCATTTTGTGATTGGATTGGCTATCTTTTTGTTGTTGAGTTGAACAATCTCTTTATAAATTCTGGATACTAGACCTTTATCTGATACGTCATTTCCAAATATTGTCTCCCATTGTGTAGGTTGTCTTTTTACTTTCTTGATGAAGTTCTTTGATGTGCAAAAGTGTTTAATTTTGAGGAGTTCCCATTTCTTTCTTTCTTTCTTTCTTCAGTGCTCTTGCTTTGGGTGTAAGGTCTATAAAACTGCCTCCAATTATAAGATTTATAAGATATTTCCCTACATTTTCCTCTAAGTGTTTTATGGTCTTAGACCTAATATTTAGGTCTTTGATCCGTTTTGAGTTAACTTTTGTATAGGGTGTGAGATATAGGTCCTCTTTCATTCTTTTGCATATGGATATCCAGTTCTCTAGGCACCATTTATTGAAGAGACTGTTCTGTCCCAGGTGAGTTGGCTTGACTGCCTTATCAAAGATCAAATGTCCGTAGATGAGAGGGTCTATATCTGAACACTCTATTCGATTCCATTGGTCAATATATCTATCATCATGCCTTTTATTTATTTTTCTTGCCTAATTGCTCTAGCTAGAAATTCCAGTACAATATGGAATAACAATGGTGACAGTGGGCAACTTTGTCTTGTTCCTGATCTTAGAGGGAAAGCTTTCAGTCTTTCCCCATTCGATATGATGTTTAGCTTTGGATTTTTCATATACGCTCTTTATTATGCTGAAGAAGTTTCCTTCTATCCTTCTCATTTGAAGTGTTTACATCAAGAAAGAGAATGTCAAAGTTTGAATTCAATAAACACATAGAATTTTGTCAAATGCTTTTTCTACATCAATGAAGATATTCAGGTGATTTTTTCTGCTTTGATTTATTGATGTGGTGCATTACATTAATTGATTTTCTTTTGTTGAGCCAGCCTTGCATTCCTGGAATAAAACCCACTCGATGATGGTGTGTAATTCTTTTAAAGTACTGTTGGATTCAATTAGCAAGAATTTTGTTGAGGATTTTTGCATCTGTATTAATTGAAGAAATTGTTCTGTAATTTTCTTTTCTTGTAATATCTTTGTCCAGGTCGGGTATTAGGGTGATGTTGGCTTCAAAGAGTGAGTTAGGTAGCTTTTTCTCCTCTTCAAATTTTTGAGGAGTTTGAGCAGGATTAGTACTAATTCTTTCTTGAATGTGATAGAATTCATATGTGAAGCCATCTGGCCCTGAAATTTTCTTTTTTGGGGAGTTTTTTGATGAATGATTTGATCTTTTTACTGTGATTGGTTTGTTAAGGTCTTCTACTTCTTCTTAAGCCAGTGTTGGTAGTTCATGCTTTTCTAGGAAGTTGTTGTATTTCATCTTAGTTGTCTAGTTTGTTAGCATATAATGGCTTTTACTATCCTCTCATGATTTCCTTTATTTCTGCAGAGTTATGTTCCCTCTCTCATTTCTGATTTTATTTATTTGCATCCTGTTTCTCTATCTCTCTCTTTTTTTTTTGGTCTGCATTAGTTAATAGACCTAACTAAAGGTCTACTGATTTTATTGATTTTCTCAAAGAACCAACTTCTGTTCCTTTTTATTCTCTCTATTGTGTTCATGTTCTCAATTCCATTTATTTCTGCTCTAATCTTTATTATTTCTCTCTCTGTTTGTTTTGATATTAGTTTGCTTCAGGTGAACAGTTATTGTCTTGATTTTTGCTTTTTATTCTTTTTAAATATAAGTATTTAGGGCAATAAATTTCTCTCTCAGCAACACCTTTAATTTATTCTATATGTTTTGATATGTTGTGTTCTCATTTTCATTCAGCTCCAAATATTTATTGATTTCTCTTGTAATTTCTTCCTCGACCCACCAGTTGTTTGTGTCTTTTACCTTCCATGTATTTTCTCACCTTGTGTCCATTACTGATTTCCAAGTTCATTCCATTATGATCCAAGAGAGTGTTTTGAGAAATTTCAATCTTTTTAAATTTATTGAGACTTGCTTTCTGACCTAAATGAGTTCTATCCTGGAGAATGACCCATCAGTATTTGAGAAAATGTGCCTCCTTTTGTAGTGGGGTGTAATGTTCTGTAAACATCTGTTAAGCCAGTTATCTTATTGTAGTATTCAAATTCTGTTTCCTAAGTTGTCTGATATTGTGGTTGACACCACCTATGGCAGTTATTCTTTGTTCTGCAAAGAATCAGTGAGAGAAGAAAAAACCTTTGATACAAAGTCAGAAAGCAAGGGTGTCTCTGCCCCAAGAGAGAGCCAGAGCCTTGAGTTTATTTTCTGCTAGCTATTTACTAGGTAAAGGGGCCATTTGGAATTAAGCTATCCATTGAACACCAGGGGAGGTTCCTGTTTGCATTGAGGAGGTATCTTTAATTTTAAGAACAAAGCAGGACTCTTCCCATGAGTAAGAGGATGTGTTCCAGATAAGCTAATGCCACAGATAAGCAAAGCAGGCAGATATGCAAGTGACACGACAAAGCAGACAAACATCCAAAGATGTTTCAGGTTCAAGTACACAAACAAACAGACAAACAAGCACAGAGGCTTTCCACTGCTTGAAGTCATGCAAACACAGAGCAAGCTTACAAGTGCTTTAACCATATCCTCCCCACATGATATTGGTATAACTACCCCTGCTATTTTATGGCTGTTGATTGTATGAAATATCTTTTTCCAACCTTTGACTTTCAGTCTATTTTTGTCCTTGGTTCTAAAATGCGTCCCTTGTAGACAGCATTTAATGAGTCCTGTTCTTTAATTCATTCTGCCAGTCTATAGCTGTTGGTTGGGGAGTTTAGTTGTTTAAAATTTTAATATTATTACTGTAAACATTTACATGAGACATTTTAATAAAATCTCATATTTGCAGATATCTCCTGTTGATTCTATTTTCCTAGAGAACCCTGACTAACACAACTGGATACTGAGAGTGGGGTGCTGTGATTTCAAATATCAACCACGTTGGCACTATTTTTTTCTAAGATTTACAATTTTGGATTTTATATGCCATATCTCATTTTTTTAAATCTCTTATTATCCCTAAGAATAGTTTACATTTCCACACTCTTCTCCAAACCTCTCTCCTGGCTTTTCCTATCTGCCTGATCACTCTCTTTAGTGTTTCTTATAGAGCAGGTCTCTTTTTCAAAAACACTCTCTTTTTCTGTTTGTCTGAAAATAGTTTAAACTCTCTCTCATTTTTGAAGGACAGTTTTTCTGGATATAGAATTATTGGTTAGCAATTTTTCTCTTTCAGTATCTTAAATATATCATACCACTGCCTTATCACCTCCATGGTTTCTGCTGAGAAATCCACACATAGTCTTATTGGGCTTCCCTTGTATAGATCACTTTTCTCTTGTTGCTTCAGAATTGTCTCTTTGTCTTTGGCATTTGACAATTTGATTAGTAAGTGTCTTGGCTTATGTCTATTTGAACCTACTCTGTTTAGGGTATGCTGTACCTCTTGGACCTGTAATTTTATGTCTTTCAAAAGAGTTGGGAAATTTTCAGTGATTATTTCCTTCGTTATTTTTTCTGCCACTGTAGTGGTTAGGTTTGTATGTCATCTAGGTCAGTTGATGGTGTCCTGTTTTCTGGTCAGGAAACATGGGCCAAACCATTAGTGTGAGGATATTTCATGGGCCTAAATCATCAGTCAGTTGATTGTATCTATGGTTGATTATGTCTATGACCAACTGGGGAGAGTGTTTTGTGCAATGAGAGAACACAGTAAGTTGGATTGAATCCAACCAATTGAAGACTTTTAAGGGAGAGCTGGCAATTTCACCAGTTAGAAGAGAGAACTTTCATTTCTACTTCAGCCAGAGAGGACTTTCATCTTTCCATCAGCCAGCCCAGTCTCTCCTGGGGAATTCATCAAAACCTTCACTGCAGCTTTCCCTAAGGAATTTGGGCTCATGCATTCCCACAGTTGCATTAGACATTTTAATAAAATCTCATATTTATAGGTATCTCCTGTTGGTTCTGTTTTCCTAGAGAACCTTGACTACACAGCTTGATACTGAGAGTGGGGTGCTGTGATTTCAAATATCAACCATGTTGGAATAGTTCTTCACCGGGATAATGGAAAAATTATGGAAGAATTGAGAGAAGGTGAATAGGAAAGGCCTGGATTGCTTTGAAGGGACTCTTGGTAGAAATATGGATGCTAAAGGTGCTCTGATGAGGACTTAGGCAGAAATAATGAATGTTTCATTGTAAATTGGGAGGAAGGTGACCCTTGTTTTAAAGTGTCGGAGAATTTGGAAAAATTGAGTCCTACTGTTGAATGAAAGGTAGAATTTGAAGGCAATGAGCTTGGATTTCTTGCTGAAGAAATTTCCATATTAAATGTGAAAAATGCAACCTGGCTTCTTCTTGCAGTTTACAGTAAAATGTGACAGGAAAGGGATGAGCTGGAAAGGGATCAGTTTGGAAAATTCTGAGCTTTTGGAAAATGAGATACTGGAGAATAGTGTTCCACATGAGGACTTAACCAAACATGGAACCAGTCAGCCATTTCAGAAAAAGCCAGGATTGTAGATAAAGTTATCCAGAAAAAACATGTGTGGAAAGTCCTATTGTATGATGGTTTTGACCCATGTATGCTCCATGCCAAGTCAACAATTTTTTTTTTTTTTGCCAGATCTATATGAATGGAACCACTGCCAGTGCTGGACTAAATGGGACAGAAGAGGGACAGATTGAGCGAAATATGACTTTGAAGGCAGAACCATGAAAGCTAATGTCTAGATCTAGGAAATCTTGGGTCAGGAGAGCAGGTCTACCCATAGCATGTGGAGAGAGTAAGATTGCCCTGGAACAGAGGGCAGGCCTTCTGTTTTTTGCTCAGGAAAATTATTTCCCCCACAGTATTCCCCCATAGAGAGTGGAGCACATTCCCTGGCCCCCACCCCACTGTTCTGAAGGTATTGAACCTGGAGATGGCAAAAAGTCTGGGTTCCCCTCAAATACTTGTAGAGGGTGGGGCCAAGAAAAGGTAGTCTTCCCAATGTTTGGATATGTTGGAATGTTCCCCCTAGTGTTGAAGACAGCAGGGCTGTGGCTGCATAAGTCCTTGGACAGAGTGGGACTGCACTCTTTCAAACCCAGAGGATGAAGCATTATACTCTAAATGATTCACAGATGTTAAAATCTAATGAAGTTTACCCTGCTTGCTTTCACAACTGTCTGGGTCTGGTGACCACTGTTTTGCTTGGAATGCTCCCTATGTCAATGGGAATGTTTATCCTATGACTGTCCCTCCTTTTTATGTTGGCAGCAGATAATGTATTCTAAAGTTTGGTCCACAGCCAGAGGAGAAGTTATCCTTAGGACAAACCATACTGTAACTGATTTTGATGAGATTTTATACTATTTTTGATTTTGTATTGTATTTGTATTGCTGTTGAAATGGTTTAAGGCTTTTGTGATATTATGATGAAATCAATGTATTTTGCATTTAGAAAGAACATGTCTTTTGGGGGTCCAGAGGGTGGAATGTGCTGGTTTGAAGCTGTTAGGTACCACAGAAAAGCCATGCTCTTTTAATTCAATCTTGTGAATGCAAATTTATGGTGGCTTGGATCTTTTTATGAGGATGGAGATATGACACACCCATTTGTCAGTAAACCTTTTAAATAGATTATTTCCATGGAGATGTGGCCTTGCCAATTCAAAGTGGGTCATATTTAGTTTACTGAGTCTTTAGAAAAGCTCACGGAGAGAGAGTTCAGAGCCAATACAGATAGAAGACACCTAGACATAGATGCAGAAGGTGAACACTCCAGGGGAAGCCAGAAAAATCCACAGGAGCTGAGAGAGCCAATTGAAACCAGGGGAGAAGAACAATAGATATCTCCATATGCCTTCCGGTGTGACAAAGAAACTCCAGATGCCACCAGCCTTTCTTCAAAGTCAAGGTATTGTTCCTTGGATGCCTTAATGCAGACATTTTAATGGCTTAGAAATGTACATTTGTAACCTAATAAATCTCCTTTGTAAAAGCCAATCCATTTCTGGTATATTACATTCTGGCAGCTTTAGCAAACCAAAACAACCCCCTTTCCCTTCTCTTCTCCTTTGAATAAACCCATAATACATATATTTGTGCATTTCCTGTTGTCATTCAGTTTCTTGAGACCCTGCTCATATTTTTTCCATCTTTTTCCCTATCTGTTCTTTTGTGTATATGACTTCAGATGTCCTATCTCCTAGTTCACTAATCCTTTCTTCCATCTCTTCATTTATGCTGTTGTATGTCTCTATTGTGTTTTTCATCTCTTCTGTTGTGCCTTTCACTCCCATAGGTTCTGTCATCTGTTTTTTTAAAAAACCTTTCAGTTCTTTTCTATTGTCACCCAGTGACTTCTTTATATCCTTCATCTATTTTGTCATATTTTCCTTCACTACATTGGTTTGACTTTTATTTGATTTAGAAGATTTGTTTGAACATCTTTAATTGTTTCAATTCCTGCATCTCATTTGGAGCTAGTTTGTTCTTATGTTAGGGCATTTCTTCATTGTTCCTAGTATGACTTGCATTTTTTCTTGATGTCTAGGTATCTTATTTCCTTCAGTAGTTTGTGTTGGCGGCTATTTTCTCTCTTTTACCTAAGGTTTTCTTATTGGTTGGCTTTGTTTTCCATCTGTTGTTTGATACTTGTGCTGGTTTGACAGGATGTATGTCCCCTAGAAAAGCCATGTTTTAATCTAAATCCCATTTCATGAAGGCAGAATAATCCCTATTCAATACTGTATGTTTGAAACTGTAATCAGATCATCTCCCTGGAGATGTGATTTAATCAAGATTTGTTGTTTAGCTGGATTAGGTGACAACATGTCTCCACTAATTTGGGTGGGTCTTGATTAGTTTCTGAAGTCCTATAAAAGAGGAAACATTTTGGAGAATGAGAGATTCAGAGAGAGCAGAGAAGAATGACATAGCCACGAGAAGCAGAGAGTCCATCAACCAACACTTTGGAGATGAAGAAGGAAAATGCCTTCCAGGGAACTTCATGAAACAGGAAGCCAGGAAAGAAAGCTAGCAGATGACACCTTGCTCACCATGTGCCCTTCCAGTTGAGAGAGAAACTGTGATTGTGTTCACCATGTGCCTTCTCACTTGAGAGAGAAATTCTGAACTTCATTGGCATTCTTGAACCAAGGTATCTTCTCCTGGATGCCTTTAATTGGACATTTCTATTGACTTATTCTAATTGGGACATTTTCTCAGCTTTAGAACTGTATACTAGCAACTTATTAAATTTCCTTTTTAAAAAGACATTTCATTTCTGGTATATTGCATTCCAGCAGCTAGCAAACTAGAGCAATACTCAATTCAACTTATTCTAGACTCTAGCATACAGGTTTAACTGATCAGAATTTTTCAGTACTTGTTTTCTGGTTCTTGCACTGCCAGATAAGATTGTCCCCAATCAGATATTCCCAGACAAGACAGGCCCAGGCTTGGGAAGAGTGTAATAAGAACCAAAGTTACCTGAGAATGAGACCTAGCACACTGTAAGACCTCTTGATTCTGAGTTTTTCCTATCCTGCCTAGTAGATGGTGCTTATAAGCCTACAGCTCCCCACTGGTGTAAAGTGGTGTGATGTCTTTAATTCTCAGCAGACACTGTCCCTGCCAGTGATATGTTTGATACAGAAGCTGAGACAGACTGTGGGTCTAAACTGTTTCTGTTTTCCAGCCTGGTGTCTGAATTCTCTAAATGAGAGTCACCATTGTGCTGGGCCCTGCCTCCCCTCTTTTCTTGGGGAAGATATGCCCATTAGGGAATTATCTCCTTCACTTGATTAATTATTTTCTCTCAGACATACTCTAACTCTGCCCTTGCCTGGGGCTTTGCTAAAACCTGAGAATGCCTGCAGCTTAATTTAATGGGCTTTTGAAAAGTTAAAAAGAAAATGGAGGAAAAATATCCCTTTCAGAGTTAGATCTCAGACCCCTGGTTTGCCAATCAAGGACCAAAATTAGTACTTGGCTCTAGGTGCCCCTTTTCTTGGCCAGACCCTTTTCCCAGTATTTTGATCTTAGCCAACTACAAAAACCTCTGTTTTTTTTGTGTGTGTGCATGTGTGTGTGGATGCGTGTGTCAGCCCCGCCTCCTCTCTACAGGGAGAAAACTTCAGGTTCCTTTTCTGCTTCCTCCAGGTTTATCTGTGCTTACAGCTTGTATTCAGCAGTTTGAGTTTAATTCTGTAATTGGAGCTTGATTGAGCTACCTTGCCTTGCTCCTAGTACAGAGGGTTTCTGTTTCCCACTGGGGAGAAACTCTGAGATCGTCTCCTGTACCTGCAGAGGAGGGACACAAGTCTCCACAGACTGGGAGGCTTTACTTACAGTTCTCTCCTGTGATCTCAGCCCTTCAACCCATCCCAGACTGGTGTATAATCTATTTCTGGTCACGGAAGGCCCTGAAACAGTTGTTCCAGCAATATCCTGGCTATTTATCAGCTTCTCTAGGGCACAAACTAAATCCCTCACCTTCCTATGCTAGCCATCTTGTCCCATCTCCTGCTTAATTCTCTTTTTGATGAAAAAACATTTTTACATTCAATATATTCTTATTTATCAACCTCTCCTGTTTTGATTAATACATACTTTTTAAATCTTATTTTTTAAAATAATTGACCATCTCCAAGATGTGAAAATATTCTTTATATGTATATATGAATATACAATTTACTTGATACCATTTATTCAAAAGACTTCTTATTCTACTTATCTCTGGTGTTGCTTTTGAATAAATCAAGTGTTTACATAGTTTAAATAATGCTGGGTACATATTTTAAAGAGACAACATCAATCATTAAGATCATGAGCTGCATTTTGGGAGCTCTAGCATCAGTGATATTTTAAGAGTGAATATTAAAATGTTAAACATTAGTAACATGTTTTTTTTAACCTTTTTCATATCAAAGTGACAATCTGGTGAACGCTTTGAACTCACAAAACAATTGCATATAATTTTACAGATGTTGCAGACACCTTATAGTCTAGGAATTCTGAATTCTGAAGTCCTGAATTATCTTATGCAGAAATTATGCTATTTGACTGTATAATAAGAAAATTAAAATGGAATCTTTAAAGAGAAAAGAATGAATCGATGGAATGAATGATTTTCTGAGCTTGCATTTGCATTTGTTAGCAAAATATTTAAATTTATGATATGTTACATATATTCATTTTTTCAACAAGTAGTTGTTGAGTATTTTATTAGTTTCCTAGGGCTTCCATAACAAAATACCGTAAACCAAGTTGCTTAAAACAACAGAAACATATTGTCACACAGTTTTGGAAGGTAGATGTCTAAAAATCAAGGTGTTAGCAGCACTATGCTACATTGATGTCTATAGGGAATAACTGTTTCATGTCTGCCTTCTGGCTTTTAGCAGTGACTTCCACACAATCCGTGGCATTCTTGGCCTCAGTTGTCAAGTGGTATTTTTTTTTTTTACCTTTATCCGTGTCCAAATTTTCTCTTCACATAAATAAATGCACCTGTCATATTGGATTAAGGGCCCACCCTACTCCTGTATGACCTCATTTTAAGTTGCTTCATTCCATCTGTAATGACTCTATTTCCCAGAAATGTCAAATTATGAGGTATGGGAATTAGGACTCCAGCATATTTTTTGGAAGGACACAATTCAATCCATAACAAATAAATCCTATGCAGCTGGAAATAAAGAACAGAAAATTGAGTTTGATGTCTAGTGAGAGAAACCAAACTTATATCAAACAATAATTTATCTTTCATAATAGATGATATGAAGAAAAAAAAGAAGTTGCACTAAGAGCCTATTATTAGCATAGGTATTAAGTGTAATTGGTAAGCAAGAGTCAGGGAAGACTTGCTTAAGGAAAGGATATTTTTGTTGAATTCTAAATCATGAATCTAAATTACTAATCAAGGGGGTGAATAGAGAACATTTCAAGCAGAAGCATCAGGTACAATTTCTACATGGTAGCTAAGAATATGGCTGTTTATAGAGGAGGAGTGTGGTCATAGGAACTAGTCCTGGGTTTTTGGTGTACATAATTGGATAAATGGATAAAATTCTGTTAGATAAGAAAAAGAAACTGTATGACAGGACAAGTGGAAAAGATTTTTTTTTCTTTTTGGATGGATAGGGGTAGGATGCAGAGATCAAGGACTTAGTTTTGGGTTTGTTGAGTTTGAGTAGAATTTGAGGCATCTACATGGTGTGGTTTATAGACAATATATAGATGGTTCTGGGGCTCAGGAAAAAGGTCTATTCAGAAGGTACACACTTAGAGGTTAGTAGAATTTAAATAGTAATTGAAGCAAAGTGTGGAAGAGAGATTGTCAAGGGAGGTTTTGCAGCACATGTGTTGAAAGAATGATCTTGGACTTTCCTGGTCCAAACTAGTTCTTTTTGGTTCAGCTGATTAAGAATACTTCTTCTTGAAAGCAACTATTTAATGGTACTCCAGGACATTGATGATTTATTAGGATTGTTTAGGTTGGGAAGAGGCCTCAGCAAAGTTGTTGGAATTTCCACTAAGTGAATAAAATGCAACTTCACCAGTACATTTTATCCAAGCCATTAGTAAATAAGAATGGGTTCTTCTTTTCCTAAAACCAGAATTTGACATTATCAAAAGATTAGGGTAACTATGAATTAATTTTTAGAAAGTTGCTCGTGTGTATGTGTGTGTGTGTGTGAATTAAACTGGGTATTTAAGCATCCAACTGTATACCTATATTGCATTGTTTTTACTTTTTCTTCATAAAATATAATTTCATACATATTTTAACATAATAAAGTATGTATTAGTAGGGTTATCTAGGGAAACAGGACTGATAGGAAGATAGCTGTAAATATTGTGAAGTTTTTATTAAAATTCCTCACTGTGGAGTGAACAAGTCCAAATTCTGTTGGGCAGGCTGCAAGCTAGGAATTCTGCTGGAGGTTTTTGATGAATTCCCCAGGAGAACCTGCCTGGTTGAAGTAGAAATTGAAAATTCTCTCTTCTGACTTCTGAAAGCATCACTTCTCCCTTTAAATCCTTCAAATGATTGGATGAGACTTCCCGCATTGTTGAAGGCAATCCTCCCATTTGACATTGATGTAATCAGCCATAGATGCAATCAACTTACTGATGATTTAAGTCCATGAAATGTTCTCACAGTAACAATCAGTGCAGCATTTGCTTGACCAAATAGCTGGATACGAAAAGCTGGTCAATTTGACAAATGAACTTAACCATCACAAAGTACTTACAAGATTTTACTTGATAGTTTTCTTTAGAACTAAGGAAATGAGTTCTTACAAAATGGAGCACAGGATAAAATATATTACTCTTTGGGCATGGAAGAAGAGGCTCAGAATAATGGTGTCTGGATATCTAAGGGATGAGGTTACTACAATGACCCTGAAGCTGCTAAAATGAAATACGCAGGAGACTGCTTCACAGTTTTTCATAAGGCTAACCCTGAACCTTTTAGTGCCTGGCACAAAGTCTTACATGCATTTGTAAGCATTTATTCTAGGGTTTTTACCAATCCCACCATTATTGACATTTCTAGTTGGACACTTTTTTCATTCTGAGGGACTATCTTGTGTATTGTAAGATGTTTAGAAGCATCTCTGACCTCTACTCACTTGTTCTAATGGCAGCCCTCCTTCACTCATGTCAACCAAAAATGTCTCTGAGTTGGAGGGCAATTGACAAATGTTCTGTCAGTGGGAAGGCAAAATCACCCTGAGTTGAGGACCACTGATTTGTTGAATGAATAAACATTTCCCTTCTGACAGATATTGACCGCCTCTGAGTCCTTCCTGCCCGTCTCACCTATATTTGGGGGGGACTGGCCAGTATGAGAGGGAGAGTGTCTTGGTCACCCTCTAGCTAGATGCAGAGGTTCCAGGTCAGATCAGGTGCAGATGGGCATATTTCATGAGGCACTGTGAGTGGATTGTCTAATAGGTGGGCCAGAATTCATCTGGGTCACACATGCATGCCTATCATATGCCTTTGGAGCCTTGTGAAAGAAAGTTTTCACAAGATAACAGTGGAACCCTTGTGAGATATCTTAGCAGGTAGGTCAGATTTATTCTAATGGTTATAGGTTATCATTTGATTGACTCCTTTCTCTTTAGGTCAAATTACTTAGAAAGAAAGTCTGGAAAATAAGGGAGTTAACTGCCATTTCATGAACATAATGTTTCCTTGGAAATCATAAAGTTTAATGAAGAAATAGGAAGTAGTCATGAATGTTCAGTTTAAATATGTTTACATATGTGGCTAGTAATATTATCTAGTATAGTTCTATTCTGGCTAGTCCTGCATACCGAATGTATCAGCAGACATCTGATGTACAACATGAAGTGTTATACAGTATTCAAGTGAGGCCTATAATTATTCATGGTACCTTTGACACATACATTCGACACTGTAAGGCTTACATTGAAGGAGACAATGTATATGCCTGTAGGTTAAGGGTGATTTCTTATAATAACTTTCTCTGGAGGAAGAAAACAATGTGTTCCTCACCAATATTTCTCCAGGTGCCTTTGGTCATAGCTAATATCAAGCTACTTTGCATAGTCTTGGAAAATGTAGCTAACCTGCCTCCTGGTATGACATGCCATAGGATAGCAGCCAAGTAGAAATGTGCATTGTTATGACAATACTGGGATGTAAAACAATGTTGGCTGCCAGAAGGCTTGGAAACCTAGCGACCTAAATGAACTCAACCAGAAATCCATTAAATGATTTAATTTCTCATGCATCCAACTATTGATTATACTTATAATGCTGGAGCAGCAGCAGTAGAGATATCAAAAGCAGCAGTGAAAGCCTGAGTGGAATTATTAAGAGGAACTAGCTATAGCATAAAGTGAATAGATACCTGATATGAAGGGACTGGAGCAATGAGAAAAATAATTTACTGACAAGGCTGATTTATTCCCTGTGCAATGAAATAAATGATTTCCATGGATTGTTCATGTCAAAGCATCAGAATATAACAGGTATCTCAACATCTGAATGCATGGTAAATTTCAATTTTTTTTTGCCTTTCAAGAAATACTAAAAACAAATAAACAGTAGGGTTCATGTACAGTAGACCATAAGATCTTTGGTGAGTGTGAGGTTGAGTAGGTTATACATAATGCATGAAATAGGAATGACAATATTTAGCTATTGCAAGTCTCACATTCACATTAAGAATATTAAATTTAATAGAAACTGTTTGTGGTGAACTCAGCTGTGTCACATTATTTGTACAGAAACAGCAAGACACACCTCTGTTATATTTTGCCAAAGCTGTGCTCTATTAAAGCTGAAATGTAGCTTTAAAACAAAATTCATAAGTAAAGTATATACTCTCTATTTCAGGAGTGGAAAAATGGAAAGAAATGATTGTGAATGATTCCCAATGTAATTGAAGGTATTGAAAGTAGAGAAGTGTGGTACAGGATTTCATAAAGTCTTTTGCAAGATTCGTGGAAGAAGTTTTTAAATGTCTATAAGGATTATAATTGGTAGTTTAAAAAAATTCACTAATAATAAGGAAGACAGGGATAACCCAACACCTTGGGTGTTGTGGGGACCATACTTCTGTTAGGGTTATAGAGAAAGAAGGACAGAAAAGAGACTCAGATGATTATACTGTTATATTTTCAGTGACTCTTATGCAGGAAAATTAGTTGTCTTTGACTTAAAATAACTATAATTGGGGTGAAGACAGGAGGAAGCAACCTAAAAGCAAGTAAACTATCACAAAGATTTCATCTTTTGCAATTATGATTTTTACCAATTGTTTTAGTTTGTTACATGCTGCTGGGATGCCATATACCAAAAATAGAATGGCTTTTAAAAAGAGAATTTATTAAGTTACAGGTGTACAGTTCTAAGGCCATAAAAATGTCCAAACTATGGCATCCAGAGATAGATACCTTGACTCAAGAAAGGCTGATGTCTGTCACACAGGAAGGATGTAGCAGGCGTCTGCTGGTCTTTGCTCCTGGTTCTGTTGCTTCCAGCTTCTGATGCTAGTGTTTCCTTTCTAAGCATCTGTGGGCCTTCATTTGACTCTTCCAGGACACAGCTCTGGGTTCTGGCTTGCTTAGCATTTCATGAGAAGCCACATGGTAAAGTTTGCTGGGGTCTGCATGGCCAAGCATCCGTGTCTAGGCATCTGCTCTCTTTGTTGGTATTCTAAGCATTTGTGTTGGCTCTGAAGCACTGTACTTTCTCCAAAATGTCTCTCCTTTTAAAGGATGCCAGTAAACTGACCAAGACCCATTTTAAATGGGTGGAGCCACAGCTCCATCTAATCAAAAGGTCACACCCATAACTGAATAAGTTGATGTCCAGAGACACAATCTAATCAAAGGTTTTCACTCTTCAATATTGAGTCACAATTAAAAGAAACATAGCTGCCCCTCAAGATTGGATCAGGAAAAAGCACATGACTTTTCTGGGGTATATAACAGGTTCAAATAGTCACACCAATCTTTGATTCAAATAGAGAAGAGTAGATTTTTATGATTTGCTTCTTTTTTTTTTCCCATTTCCAAATGTATGTTATTAGCCATGGAGATAAAGTGAAATGAACAATTCTGGGGTTCCACTAAAATTTAATGGCCTCCACAGTACCTGCACTGGTTCTTGAGACAGAAATCATCTTAGTCTCTGGTGAGAAATACTGGTTCAAACTTTCATAATGGCCTTGACCATCTGCTGACAGTGTAAGTCACAATGATAGTAATAATCATTGGAAAAATTCCTTTTTTATATAAAGAATAGAAATTTTCATTTCATTAACTTTTACTTCAGAGAAAGTCAGGACACTTAGAGAAGCAATGAAATGAGAGGGAAATTTTAGTCTGGAAAGTAAGAAGCAAAATTGGCCTTGTGTAATGATTCAGAGCATGGGTTGAGGAGACAGTCTTTCTGCATTGAAATCAAGGTTTTACCACTTATATGTCCAAAGATTATAGAACATTTATTTCTCCTCTTTGTACCTCATAGATCTCATGTGTGAAATGAAGATAATAATTCTACCCAACTTTTAGAGTCACTGTGAAGATTAAATGCATTTTTTTTCTGGCACATAGTAAGTGTTCAATAGATACTAGCTGTTATTATTTGTCATTATTATTACCTTGTGTCATTACATCACAACTTCAAATATTTTGAAGAGAAAACTGGATGGGAACATAACAGGAAGCTGTGATTCTTCTTCACACTTGAACTGAAAGGCAAAGGAAACTAACCTGTGTGGAGGGCTTGCTATTTGCCAGAAATTTTTACGTGTTTTCTCAATTAATCTTCACATAAAGCTTCTGAGGAAGATTTTATAACTCATGTATATATGAGCAGGTTCAAAGTGAGCAAGGTTAAGTGAGTTATTAAAATTCACATGTGAGAAGCAGAATACAAGTTTGGATCTAAATATGTTGAGTGAAGTTTTTGTTTTTCTTTTTTTTCTATTTTATTACCAATATACATTTTCTACTTTTCATAGCTCCACAAAGCACTGAAGTCTTGGAATATGATGTCTCTCCAGGACTACTTGTCCAGTTACAATGCTACAATCAGCAGGTATCGACCCAGGCGGCAACAGTACAAAGACATATTGGGGCTGAAATTGAGAGATGTGACTTAGATGGGCATGCTCCCTCTGATACCTCATTACCTTCTAAGTTTCTAAACTCCTACAGAATTTCAAAGAAGTCCTATAGTCTGTCTTGCACCTACCTGTGGTTTTGATGAACTGAAATGAGCCCAGACTGTAGAGTTCAAGAGTTGGCATATCCAAAAGTTCATTATGTATTTTAAAGGTTTTGGACTTAAATACATCTTCCCAGGCTCTAAGGTATGTTTTGCAAGCTAGCAAGATGGGGCTTGGGCAGTTTGAGAAAAATGCAGAGGTTGTACACTGACAGAACTGGGAAATAATGACAAGTGCTCCTAAGTCTGGTTTCTTGGAGTTGGCTACCTGAAATATTATGTTGAAAAAGTTCTGAGCCTGCATTCAAACACAGAATAAAGACTACCATGATCGACTGTATTGTCTGCGATGGCCATGGAAAGGAGAATTGGTATTTTGCAAGTTATTTATTTGTTATACATGGGCTAGAAGCAGTCACAGAATATGCTGCTGGTTTAAAAGTGACATTTATCATTCATAGATTAATTTAATAAATCCCCCTGATTAATGCAGTGACTTTCTTTTCTCACTAGTCTATGTGCTCCTACTGAATATGCATTTACTCATGAGAAACCGACTATATTTTGGTCAAGTAACTGCATTATTCTGCCCAAAGTGACAAAAACTAGCCTCTGAGAAGAAACACCCACACGCTGTTATTTTAATCTACTTCCCAGAATATTGAGTTTCTTTTAAAGACTAGAATATATTACTAAAGTAAATAACACATATGTAAGTAATTGCAGAAAATTATGCAAATGTAACAAGGGGTGTTTTGACTTGCTAAAGCTACCAGAATGCAATATATCAGAGATGGAATGGCTTTTAAAAAGGAAATTTATCAAGTTGCAAGCTTACAGTTCTAAGGCCACAACAATGCCCAAATTAAGGCATCCAGAGAAAGATACCTTGACTCAAGAAAGGACCAGTGACATTCCGGGTTTCTCTGTCAGGTGGGAAGGCACATGGTGATGTCTGCTAGCTTTCTTTCCTGTCTTGTTTCAAACAGCTTCCCTGGGGGCACTTTCTTTCTGTGTCTCCAAATGTATCTCTCTGTGTAGATGCTGAAGCTTTTTCCAAAATAGCTCCCTCTTAAAGGACTCCAGACCACCTTGAATGGGTGGAGACACATCTCCATGGAAACCACCTAATCAAAAGGTCCCACCCACAACTGGGTGTGTCACATCTTCATGGAAACAATTTAGTCAAAAAGATCCGCCTGAACAATACTGAATCAAGATTACAGAACATGGCTTTTCTGGGGTACACGATAGTTTCAAACTGTCACAAGGGGCATTTTGATAGTTTAAACCATGGAATTGACAAATGGGCCCAATATTTCTACATTCTATTAGGTGAAGTGTTCCTTCAAAAATAGAATTTTATAATATAAACTGTTGCAACCAAAGTCTTTCAACAGTTTGTGTTTTGTTTTATTTTAATTTTAAGATTTATGGGTTATTTCCCAAGAAATACATTAAATGATAGAAAGATTAATAGTTCTATGAATTTTTAAGGATTTTATTTCTACATTGATATGCTCTTAACTATGAAAGATATTGATTCATATTTAATAGAGAAATGGGTAGATCCTTTCATAGAATATATTGTTTGTTATTAGCAATTTATAAAAACAAATATGAGAACGATATCTTTGCATCAACTGGACATTGCTTCAGGTGCTTCTAGATTAAAGAAAAAAAATAGCAAAAACAGGTATGCACTCTCTTTTTCCAGATCAAAATTGCATTTCAGTTTAGACTTATTGAGCAATTGAGAAAATACATGCCTTTCTTAATATTACTTTTTCATGAAACAGTGTCTTGGATTTGCTTATTTAAGAACTAAATAATTTCAAAGAAAATAACCAGCTATTTTTATTTGTAAATGTTGCACATAGCCATTTTCATAGAATTGTGTTTTAACATAACACATGAAGGTTTGAAACTGTGTAGAAATGAATTGCTGTTCCCAAACACATTTGCTATGCTCAAGTGAATTCAGTTTACTTCTAAATCATGATCTGCTTCTTTTTACATTTGAATCATCACATCTGCAGATGGAAAAATGCCTGGAAATAAATAAAGTTGACTTGCAGTGTGAACATGGCTGTGTAAGTCAGCATTTTCACTCTTCTCTTCGTGTAAATCATAAAAAAAAAGCAACAAGGAGAATGGAAAACAAAGAAACAAAAGCCTACAAATTCCATTTCAATTAAATCAGGAGACAGATCCAATGCACATACTCCAAAATATATGTAAGGAGGTCCTATAAGCATCTGAGATCTGGTGGGGGTCATGAAGGAGGAATTGAAGAGGGGAAGCATAGAGAGAGGTGAGAGGATCCAGGAACAATAGAGTTCAGAAAATGGAACAAATATATACTTTTTGAAGGAGAAAAGACACCTAAATTGCAAAAGTCTTACCTTTGTTTAAACAATGTTGCTGGAACTGGGGTGCACAGGGCTAGAGGGAGATGTTTTCTGTACTCAGTTTGTCTCTGAGCAGGAGAGGAGGTGGGTCTACACAGAAAAGCACAATGCTTGCATAAAGCAGTGTGTATCTGGGCAGCAGAGGAGGGAACAGCTGTGGAGGTGACTGGTAGACCAAACAAGAATAAATGGGAAATTTCAGCTAGAAGGTGAAGTGAACACCCAGTATATCTAAATCTAGTACTATAAAGTAAGTATGGGGGTTAGAGGGATGGTATAGAATATAGGTCTTATTTGTTATAACAGGGGAGAAAATAGTTGCTTGAAAGAATTATGAGGGGAACGGTGAAACAAAGTAAGAAGCATATTTGATAACAGCTTTATTTTTGTAATGACTTGAATACTGTCCTCCCAAAAGACATGTCCAATTTCTCACCTCCAAAATCTGTAAATGTGACCTTATTTTGAAATAGGGTGTTTGAAGATGTAATTCTTACAAGGTTAAGAATCTCAGAATGAGATCATCTTGGATTTGGAGTAGGCAGCAAATCGATTGGTGTACTTATTAAAGGAAAGGGATATTTGAAACACAGAGGCATACGGAGAGACACAGGGAAAGACATATGAAGACGGAGTCACAGATTGGAGTTATGCAGCTACAGCCAGGGAATGCCAAGGGTTGCTGGCTACCACCGGAAGTTAGAAGAGGGGCATGGGAACATAGTCCTTTGTAGCTTCCAGAAGGAACCAACTCTGCCAACACCTTGAATTCAGACTTTTGGCCTCCAGAACTGTGAGAGAAGAAATGTCTGAAACAGCCACCAAGTTTGTGGTAATTTGTCACAGCAGCCCTAGGAAATGAATATAATCTATAATAACTGAGAGCCAAAATTTTATTTCAAGCTGGAAACTGTCTTAGAACTATATAGAATTTTGTCAGTCCTAAATAATTGAATATCAACAATCCTATATACTTTAATAGTCCTTCATCCTATCTAAAGCACTCAGTTGTAGAATGGACTACTTTAAGATCTACCATTCAGTAGGATAAAACACACTTTCAATTATAGTTGTGACATATTCTTGATCATAAGACACGTCTCAATTTTAGAGATACTCTTACATGAAAAAAATGGGCTTCTTCCATTCAATAAAATGTTCTAAGAAAAATCTAAAGCATGTTTATTAGCCAAAGGAAAATACAAGAAAATAATACCATTGGAAAATGCTAGCTAATAGAAGAGAAAGAAGAGAAGGGGGAAGGAGAAAGATACAATTTTATCAGTTACCTAAAGAAGTAAAGCACTATGGGTATTTATAAATTATAAGTCAACTATAATGGTATCCCATCAAGAAAAAATACTGAACTTTCTAAATATCCCCCCGAAGAACTAAGCACACTATCTGCAGTAACGTGGATGCAAAAATATAAAAAGTTTATTTCTTACTCATGTAAATAGATCAACGCAGACAATGCTAGTCAGTTATGGGGGTGGGGGGGGCTTTCCAAAATGCAGAAATTCCTTCAATCTTGTGGACTTGTCATCTCCTAAAACTTCATCACCTGCCACCAGCCAGTGAAGAGAGAAGGACTAAAGAGATGCAAACTCTTCATTAAAGCTTGACCTATAAAAAGCTCACTTCACTTTCCTTCACTTTCCGTTGGCTTGAAATACCTAACTTTAAGGGAGGTTGGGCAAATAAAGTTGAGCAAAATACCCAGGAAAAAAAAAAAGAGAATTAATTAGCACTTTACAGGCTCTGCTACTATGTTCAATTCAAAATGTAAGAACACAGCTAGAAAGGTAACCTGAGGAAATATAAAAGGGAGGAGCAGAAAAAGATAAAAAGTAAGAATTAATGAGTTTCAAAAGAGAAAAATTATAGGACTAATTAATAAATCCCTGAAGCAGAAAAGTATGTATATCCTGCTACCTTTTAAGTTAAAAAAGGTGAATGATTAAGAATGTATGTTTGCATTGCTTGGATAAGCATAAAACAATGCTAGAAGGATAAACAAGAAACTAATAAAAGTATTTGCTGTGTGTTTGAAGGTATGGGAGCTACGTAAGAGGACAGGGGAAATGATAAGAAGGGTGTCTTCTTACACATATTGTAATATTCTATTCATTTTTGAACGATGCAAACATACTACTTAATTTTAAAACAACTAGGGAATATATAATATAAAGTAAAAAAAGAAGCAATGAAAAACATACAATTTTGTTATTCAAACCAAATTAAATTGGTAAATTGGAGCTCCAGGGTTATATGCTACAAAGGTTCTGAGGAAGAGAAAATCTTTTTAAAAGGAGATCTTTCAAACAATAATTTAATGATAAATTGTGATAAATGGCATAGACATTGTTGCTGTGACATGAGTGGCATAAGAACTCATAAGCATCGATGATTTTCTTGGAGTGATATGGTAACTGATGATATTTACCACACAAAATGGTGACTGTGCACCCAAATCAAGTCTCCTGATCTTTGGAGGATTGTGTCCCTAGAGCACTGGTGAACACTATTAGATTCCCAATTTCATACCTAGCTGACACATCGGATGATGGCATTCTCCTCTTTGCAGTAGCACAAGTCCAGAACATAACAACCCTTGCTCTTGACATTGTATTCCCTAAAGTGACTTTATGAAATTCCTTAATGACAGAAAATATGATTAATTCACTCATTTCCCCAATAAGTGAAAAGTAAGAGGTTCTGAATTAATGTTGAATAATTAAAGTGAAATATGCATCTTGAGGGTGGAATTCAATCACGGAGTAAAACCAACTCAGTGGGTCTTTTGGGAAGCAGTAGAGTAATCCTAATCACTTAACCTCTGGGTATATTATTCTCATGCTTTTATGAAATAAAGGGAGGAAATGTCTCATGTTCAATACTAGAACTCTCTATCAGCTAGAAGTGCTTTGTTATCATGAGAAAATGATTGACTGAAGATTGAAGACAAGTATTGAAGAGGTAGTCAATGGATAACAAAAAGAAGAGCAGCAAGAAGTAGTCTATAAGTACAATCTAAATTACTTCTTTGCTTTACTCTGACCTCATTTTTGACCCCACTTTGCTCTTTAAATATCTCAAAATACCAAAGGAAGAGATAGTTCAAATAACCCGATTTTAGTTTTGAGTATTTGTCTTTCTTTCTTTTTCCTTTGTTTTCTTTCTTATAGAGGTGGCAAGAGTTCCTTTTTAACTTGGGCATCTTAAAAAAAAAAAGAAGATCCAACTGAGATGGGTCACAGTGACAAACGCAAGAAAAATTTTTGTTGAAGGAAGTTAGTAGCTGACAGTCAATATTCTCCAATAGCCTGAGTGAATACAGCCACTTTTCCCTAAAATGTAAAGCTAGATCAGAGATTTGAGGAGCTTTTCACAGCATGATCTTATGTGAACTATTGAGATATATCTATTTATATGAGGTCAATGCCCCAAGACGACTGTTTTACTGATTCCTACAGGTGAATAAAGAGGGAAAATGAAAATACAGTTAAGTTTATAGTTATGACTCCCTTATCTGGGAAAATAGTACATGGACCATACTATGGGGAACCATGCAGTTTGGGGCCAAGGCAAAAAGAAATGTTTCTGCTTGGTTCCAGGTCTTCTAGAGTAGTGATTTTTAAGAGAAAGCTTCTTTTGTTTTAAAGCTGCTGCTGAGTTTCTCATAATTCTCGAATATTATAAGAATTATGGTAGAAAATATGGTAGGAGAATTGTGGTAGAATTAGAGTAGCCATGAATCCTGATTCATCTGGGAGACTCTAAATTTATGCCCAATGTTGCAATGAAGTCATAAATATTGCCTCTTCTCATTCTTACAGCTATTCTGATTAGAATGGTGATTTACAGGGTCTCCTTGGGAATTACCAAATTTGAGATTTTAAGAATTCCACTTGGGAGAGTAATAACCAGTATGTGCAAGTCCCTTTTTCTAATCATCAGATTAATGATTTTGTCTATATAGACCTGATTGGGAAAGAGGGCCCCACATATATCCCTGGAATTTATATTCATTTAATACCACCAATGGGCAGAAAGGAATCCAATATCGTGTGTCTGTATTTCCTGGTGAGTTTGACCACTACCATCACACCTAAAACAATTCAACTCATTCACAAATTTACAGTCAAGATTTAGCCAATTTCTACAATTCCTATGCAATCTACTTTAAACTAGGACTGAAGATGGTTAGGTTAAGTGTTTTTTTCTTTATAAGCCTCCAAAGTAGGAGGTGGCCAGGGAGGTGCCCAGGCACAGAATTTGCAGAGGCACTGACTTTCAGATCTGTCAATGCTTCAACCTTGAACTTATATATTTGTTGGAGAATATGACCTTGTGCTTCACGACATGCCTCAGGCTTTATCTCTTCTAAGAAGGCTTCTGTACTCTGTGGCCTCACCTCATGTCCCCTCTTCCCCCCAAAACTGAGTTATTGCCCTTCATCTGTTCCCCAATGGGATCTTGCTTTGAAAAGCTTTGTGTGTGTGTGTGTGTTTGTGTGTGTGTGTGTGTGTGTGTGTATGCATGTTTTATTTTGGGTATTGATTCTTTGAGATAGGGAACCAGATCTTATCTAGCTTCACATCCTGAACACCTATTACCAGCCTTTAATGGTATCAAGAAATTATATTTGGTGCCCCTTGTCCTACCTGGCCTAGTCATAAATTTCCCTTCCAAGCAACCACTCCAGTTAGTCCTGACCTGGGCATAACCGCAATTAGCAAGACCCCTTTATAGTTTGGGATAATAAAGTACCCTGAGCTTTTTCTCTTGAAAGGCCCCTTATTGTGCCACATAATTTACTAGCAGGGCAGGTGATTGCATATGGTTTGGATGATAAGAAGCTGCCCTCAGCTTTTCCAAATGGCCTTTGCTGCTTCTGCTTTTCTAGTCCTGTGGTTTGAAACCTCCGATCCCCAGTATCCTCAGGAAAATCCTGGGACCCACCTATGGTTCTTCCTCCATTCCTCCACGGATCCTCACAGGAGCCTAGGTTAGGTAAGACAGGGCCCCTCCACTGCCCTCATCCTCCCCTCTCCTCCTCCAGTTCTTTGATCTAATAAAACTGTCCTTTCATGAGCTCTCGGCTGCCTCGCTATCTGTGTTTCTCTTCATCAACCAAAGAACCTTCTCACAGGATCTTCAAAACACAGGCCTAATACATGTCGGATGCTCAATAAATATGTTGCCTTATAACAAGAAAATAAATTGTAAGCAGGTCATTGATTCAATTAAATTAATTAGAATTGTAAAGATTTATCATGGCCTCAAAGAATTTATTCTGATAATGATAATAATAAAATAATATTTTCTTACCTTACTAATTAAATGACTCAAGCCCAAGTTTTGAAATGTTTAATACGTGTATGCAACAGAAAGCCTAGAGATATAATACAATTTACAATGTTACATGAAACTTTCAGTGACAGATTTTCATTGGAATATCCTCTGAACACTTCTTACTTCCTTTCCATGGAGAAATAGCATAAAGAGGCCTTTATTGTGGGATGTTGACTTCTGACTCATCTAAAATGAATAGACTAGACTTTTATGCCTCTTGCACTGCTGCTATTTTGGGAAGAATTCTAAGAACATGCCAAGAAAATGTGATAAAGGCCAGATATATACAAGGTCAATAAATCATTTCCAAACTCAAGTTTTGAGGGATCTGTGATGTCTATTGAACTAAAATATCTTTTCATTTCTATATTTAAAATATGACTAATTAGACACATCAAAGCAATGCAAAATCAATCCAGATATATTTGGTAGGGAGAAGACTGGTTTAATTCCATTTTAAGTCCTTGATTAACATTTGAGTTTTTTCCCTAGTATAGAGACGGATAAGACACAGCATGAAACCCATAAGCTCAGAACGTGAAAGAAAGCCACAGAAGTTAACTTTAAGTATCTTTATAATCACCTTATATTAATTGAATCTCACATTCCTAATGCATATTCATCAATGAATTCATGATTAGGATTTAAGGCAAAGAGATACGTGGTTACATATTATATCTAATGTGCTCAGGACAATTCAAGTGGAAGTGGATCACAAGGCCTCAATTATCCACATTGACTCTCTTGATTAAGACCAATTTACTGGATAATTATGCACCTCTTTATCCCTTTGGTCTGATAAGCACCCACTGAATTAGAGGAAAGGGAGCTAAATTGGACTTTTTAATTTGGTGACTGTATACGCTTTGGCCTCAGATTTATATTTGAATCTTTGGCTTCAACTAAAGTCTGTCTGGACTTACAAGATGACTGGAACTAAAAGGGAAACTATTGGGGTTTGCTCACCAGTTGGATTTTTCTGAACCTTGTCCAACTCTGGTTGGAATGCTCTTCCTGGTGTGCTGCTATCTGTTGCACTCTTACATTACGCATTATTCCTGATGGCTCATTTTATGAACAAGCTGAACAAGGCTCTGCTAGTGATTTCCAATTTGTGCTCACTATAGAATTTCTGACAGTATTTATATTCAAATTTTACTCTGTTTCATTATATTAGTGTCCAACTTTCATGACAAGCTATCAGGGATCAGTAACATAAAATATATTTCGTGTATGATATTTAATATTTAAAATATCAAAAACTGCTAAGTTTTTTTTCAAAACCTTCCTCCACTGAAATAACTCAGTGGATATATTTTCTCAGTTATGTGAAGCTTTTATAACATTGATTTATGATATTTAAGTGAATGCAAAACTGAAACTTAGAGAACAAGACCTTATACTAAATATTTATAGTTTGAAAATAAATCTTATTAGTTTTGCTGTTTGAAACATTAATTATATTGGGAAAAGATGAATTAGTTTTCATTTCTTATATATCACCAACTTCAGGGGACATAAAATCTTTATTTACCAATCTATTTGAGTAAGATCGAGAATCTTATATCTCTGTGCTAGAATGTATAAACATATAAAAATGAGACATGAGAGACATTTACGCATTTCTCCTACATAACAGGGGCAATGTATGTTAGTGAAAAGAGAAATGGGGATTTGAGATCAGGTTTCTAGTTTCAACTCTGCCATGGTTGAGCTATGTGAAAATGGAGATTTTATTCTACCCATTTGTAAAATGGTGATCACATCTGCCTTGCCCACCTCAAAGGTTTTTTTGTGATGATCAAATAAAATTACATTTGTAAAAATGCTTTGTAAACTATCAAGCACAATATAAGTTTAAGGTAGCATTATATTAGATTGTGATGCCATGTACAATTGAGTTCTATGACTTGATTATGGAATCATAAATTTTCAAATACCTATTGAGAAAGCCTCCAGTGAAAAAGACAGTTTCATCTCTCTTCTTTGAAATGATAAGATTAAGACCTAGAGGAAAGCTTAGAAAATGAATTTAAAAAGTCATTGCCACAAAAGCATGAACATTAAAAAGATGAAAAAAAAATTGGTAACTTAAAAGTTAGTTCAGTAGGTTAAGAAGATAGCTATGTGAGTTGGCTAACCAAATCACGTACACTAGGCTTAGGGACTCTGGATGCTCACAGAATAGGTATAATGATTATTTAGCTGGAGTGGGGAAGGAAATCCAATGAGCTATTATTGAGGGTTGGAGGGGAATTGAGAACAGAGCACTGACTATATTTTTCCCTATAGAGATTTAGGTTTAAAATGATATAAAAGACAAAGTGATGATGAAATGGAGTAAGAAGCATCTCTCTCTCTCTGTTTTCTCCCTCTCTGTCCTGAAATAAATTATGTTTCTCATAGAAATAGTTTTCTTGATTTAATAAATTAAAGGACACTTTAATTTTTTATGTAGACTTTTGAGATATTTTCTATTAAAATAGTGCACCTCACCAGAATACTGAAATGCTACTTCAAAAGAATTAACACAAATGGATTGAGATTGTTCCTGTAGTCATTATAACCTTTTTTTTTCTGTGTACCTTTTATAAATATGATTTAATAACCTGATTGCCATAAAACTGTCATCTTATAACCCTATTATATTTTAGGGCAATGTTTAATATACCAAATTCCATTGCTAACACTTCTAAATAGTGAACTTAAGCTCAGAGTGACAGTAAACATTTTGGACATTTTTTATATTTGGAAAATTGAGTCTTTACTGTGGCTACTTAACTGGTTCAATTCAGGTGGTAATACTTCACAGGAGAACCTTATAAACCTATGCTAAAATGCTGCAGTTTGAGTGCCGTTTAAACAATTATTAGTATTACAAGCCAGCAGGGGGTTGGCTGTCAGAGTATATGCAGCATTATATTAGCATACGCATTATTTGGAGAACTTTTTGGCTTAATCAGTTTTTTTTTTAATGTTATCTCTTCAGGTATAATCCAAATTTTATAAAGTTATAGTTATCAATCTACTCTCCTCTCACTTTCTGTTCCTGGTATTTTACACCATCACCTGGTATTAATAGGACACATGGACAAGTAATTTAGAAATGAAAGTGTTTCCTCTCCCTTTGGCAAATAATATTATATCAACCAGTGGGCATTTTTAATTGGATATCTATTGTACCTATAACATTGTACTATACAGCGAGACTGTAAGGAAAGATATGAGTCCTCTCCTTTATGCATTTAGAATTGTAATGGATAAATATTACCCCTGATTACAAGCATATCAAAACATTTTTTTACTTTTGTGCATAATTTGAGGACCATCTTTTAAATTTCATACAACTTATTAAAACAAGAATGACTTCCTTCCTTCTCCTTTAGTTCAGTACTCATTAGTTCTTGTCCAACTCTCTCACTTTTTTGCTTTGTGCTGTCTTGATAGGTAATTTCAGGAGGTTACTCTCAAGTCCGTCACTCAGTCAGGTTCCATGGTGTGTTAGTCATTCACTAACAAAAAATCCAATAGCCTCAACCCTAGAGATGTAAGCATCGTTAAAATTATCAATATAGACTATACTTACAAAGCTATTTGCTTATTCTCGTGAATAATGCCTAGCCACACTAAATCAAGAATATGGAGCACACACGAATTTCAATCCTTTTGCTTTCCTCCATGCTTCCTTATTTCCTTATTATGCCTCCACCTTATCAAGGTCTACCTGCTAAAGCATACCATAAAAGGACTTTCATGTTGAAGGTCTATTGCTTTAGGAGTGGGTCAAAAATATATAATATTTTTGCGTACTGAGTATGGCTAGAGGCATAGGTTAACGCCATCTGTGATGTGCAGTTGTGACTGTGTTTACAATGCGCTCAAAATATCTCTAATGGTGTTTTTGCTGACTTCCTAAGTGTAAACTTAGTCTAAGAATGCAGCAGTTCCAGTTTGGGAAAACCTTATCACATAGCTTAATTTTTAAAGTTTAACCATGTTTTTCCATAAAAGCACATTTTGATAGTGTAGCAGAACTAAACAAAACCCCCATGTTCTTTCAACTCCAATGCCTGGTTATTTCTTAGGGATTAGTAAAGGGCACTAGTACTATAGTCCCAAACCAAATTATTTAACTCTCTAGTCATATGGCTAATTAATATGGGTAGTGTATGTCAAATCATTTCTGGATATTTTTTTATTAACTTGCAGTCTCACTCTAAAGTAGAAGTGAAATTGTACTGGGTGGAAGTATAGAAGGCAGTCAGCCAGTCCCAAACAGGCAACACTTGAATAGTTTCCTGTTTAAATGCACATTGTTTAGATTTAGAGAAAACTATACTAGGAAGTTCAAGTCCCACTCCACTCCTCCACCCCCCCCAACCCACTTACATGTATACAGTGGTTTGAATCTAGGTTAATGTAATTCAATTAATTTTTGGATCTCTACTTTGCATTCTTAGAAACACACAAAGTCTATTTTATTAAAAAAAAAAGATTAATGGTGTTATTTCCAATTTAGTCTGAAAATGTCAGAGTCAATTTTTATTTTTATCTATGTCAGTTTAATTTTCCCAAAGGACCATGTTTAGTTGACGATTATTAATACAAACATATACATTCAAGTAGAAACTGCCAAGTAGAATGGGTAAGTGAAACAGACAAAAACAACACCTGAGTGCACTGATTAGAACCAAAGTCTAGGTGACAATCAGTGATGGGAGGTGGAAAGGTATGAAAGAGACAGAACAGTTTGAGATGTGGGAGAATTCATTTAGTTAGTAGGCATTTAATTCTTTTATCCCTGGATGTCTTAGTATCTCTTTAACATAGCAATGTGCAATCTTGGTTTAAACATTTTCAATTTTGAAGCTCTAATTATAGTTTATGTAATTCATGTTTTCCAAAGAACACTGTTTCTTTTTATGTGGAAACATATGCATATTTCATTCAGATGTTTAAACACTTCAGCATTGGTAACATAAAAAAAGCCCCTATTATAGCTTTATAATAGCCTTGTTGAAGAAAATAGCACCCACATATTAGAAGTGGAAAAAAAAAACTAATTTTGAAATTTGACTACATAATTTTTAGTGGGTTTTTATAAATGGAAAATGTATGTTAAAGTAGTAATATATATTGTTTATAACTAGAAATGCAAAAATAATCACAGTTACATTGTATTAAATTCAGAAATCATAGTGATTATGGATTTTTGACAACCTGAAAATTGCCTATTGCTTATAATTTCATCTTACAATTTTCATGAAGAAAAACCACTAATGTGCTCTTTGGCACTTTGCTAGCAGGATTTTATCCCTCTGTGTCAAGTTATTTTACACTCTTGCCCTTTCCGCTATTTGCTTTAGAGTCGCCGTACTATCGAGAGAATGGAAGAGCTTCTGGAAACCACAAGAGTGACCACTGACAGTAGAAGTAAATTATATATCCCATACTTCATGGGGTGACCATTGCTAGGCTTTTTGTCCTTCAGAAGGAATTATGGTTTATTTATAGGTTTCTTATCTGTCAAGTGGGAAAGATTGAATCTCATTCTCTATAGCCTTTCTCATGGATAAGCCATCCCCAAATGTTAGTAAATTGATTTATAAGAGGTCTGTCCAAGTAGAAGGTAACTTGTGCAAATCATCTGGATATTTCAAGGAAAATAGGTTAGCTGAATTCTTCAAGTATGTCCTACCTTTGATTATATACACTGATAGGAACTAATTAATCAAATTTAATATCTAAATTGTCTTTAATTTCTGTTATTATTTTCAATACCACCATAACTAATGAAAATGTGTTGATCTTTAATGTATATATGGCATGCATTTCTGTGCATAAAGGCTTTAATGTATATGTGGAGGTAGGCATATGTATAAATGCATATAAATCCCTGGGGTTGAAGAGCTAAATGCACAGCCCCTGCCCTCAAGAAGCCACAGAATTAAGAGTTAGCATTTTGTGTATTTTCAGGTAGTCTAATCTACCAAGCAGGCTTAACATAGTCTAAGAAGCAACCTAGAATGGTAGGTAGTTCAGATTGCCTCCGCCCAAATCTCAGATCAGGCCCTTAGTATCTCAGAGCACTTAGGCCAGATACTTAAGCTTCCTGTGACTCTACTTCTTTATCTGAAAAATGGGAATGGTAATAATGCTTACCTTGTAGGGCTATCGGGAAGATTAAATGAGTTAGTATTTCTTACGCACTTAGTGCCTGGAAAATAGTACATGCTATGTAAGAGGGGAAGAAATAAAATAAAATTCTCTGTGAATATTTTTAAATAGGATTATAGTTTTTTTGTATATGGAGAGATCCCTTACAGGTGGTTCCAATGACCTATGAATCATGGAGGAGACTTGAGCTGAATCTGGAAGGCAGAAGAAAAGCAAAAAGATAGAGGGGAATTTTTTAGGTGAATAGTGGGACATGCTGTGCATGCTTTTTCCAACACCACAGGGTTCTCAGAAGCAAACACATATGGAAGGGAAGGATTTGGAGATTGAGGCTATTCAAAGTTTCCCAGCAAAGGGTAAGCTCTGAGTGAAATAGCCAACAATCATACTTGAAATGGCTAAGGGTGCGACATGATGAATATGGATATAGTTAGAGTTTGATTTTGAGATCCAAGGGAAAAAGTAGCTAGTATTCCAGGCAGTTGTGATGTCCACTTAATCACTGATGCCAGCTGTTTGTTTCTTGATAATTAGTCTACTTTGGAGCAAGAACTCTGGCAGCTGTTTACCTTGTATCCTCTACTAAATTACCAATAAGCCATGAAACTGGCATCCGCCACAAGACAAATTGGGTATGCCAGTCTCCATTATGGAAAGCTTCTTGTTCTTTCTCACTGTCTTTTTCCCACATGACTTTACCTCTCAGCTCATTTCCTGGAACATAATTAGCTCCCATATGCCTGAATGTTCTTTGCAATTTCTATTCCCATTGATTATCCCTTCTCTCTCTATCCTTGGCTCGATCTTTGGCATAGCTCACATTTAGCTATGTCAAGTATTAACACTGCCCAGTTGAGTTTTAGCCTTTAGTCCCCACCATACAGGTTTGTCTCAGGTCCCCATAGTGGTAAGTTCAAACCTAGCAGCTGTGGGAAAGAAAAGCTGAGCCTGCCTTGAATAGAAGCTGACATGAGATAGGCAGGGGATCAGGGCCTCAGCCAAGAAAGCCAGAGCTTAAAGCAGAGCTTTTTATTAACAAGGAAATAGAGTTCAAATAAAATATTGAGATGTAAGCACTGTGACTGGATCATCATGGTAAAGGGCAAAGGAAGTTTAGAGAGTCACAATATATGGCCATTTTACATGAGCAGGAATTTCATTCCCACTAAGATGTTGGAAGTGAACAAATTATCTCCTAACATCTGCATCATAAGGTGATTGTTCATTCTTAGCTTTGGACATTAGGAAGGACTGGGTTTTCAGACTGATTCTGTTTTTCTGTACAACTGAAAAGACCTAGTAGAAGCAGAGGCTGAGGAGGAGTTAGAAACAAAAGTGTGGATTCATATTCCTTCCCATATGCTTCTTGTGAAATAGAGAATTGGGGAGTATGGCAGAGTAGTTAAGTACTGGGAGATAAGGTTAGGGCCAGGAATAGCAAGTCTTTTATGCCAGGTAAGGAGTTTGGATTGTTTTTTGGGCAGGGCAATTGGTGAATGTTTTGAGCAGTGATGTGTGTGAAGATTAGCTGGCAATTGTTTGTGAGCTCAAATATAACAAGAGATGAGTCTGTTTAGTATACTTTTTTATTCACAGATAAAATACTATAAGTTTTAGCTTTCAAGTGCTTGGCATTTAGTAGAGACCTAATAAATATTTGTGTAATAAAAGAACAGAATAATTAATAATAGGATTTTTGAATTTGTGGATAAATGCAAGTTTAATTAATGTAACCCTTTATTTGTTGAATTAACTGACTTTGACTATTTCCTGTCATATGGAAAATTCAGTATATACAGAGAAACACATTTCATTTGGTATGGTGGCATTTTGTTACAGTAAGAAAGTTTCTGCTTGCAATGAGTCAAAAGAGAAATTAAATGCCACAATTTTCTTTGTTTTGAATGTAATTGGTGATGGACTTTGGGGTCAATTAAATGAAATCACCGCCTCAAGAGGTCTTCCTATCTCCAGGGGCCATGCCCGTGTTCTTGCTTGTTCTAGTTTGCTAGTTGCTGGAATGCAATATACCAGAAACAGACTGGCTTTTAACAAGGGGAATTTAATGAGTTGCTAGTTTACAGTTCTAAGGCCAAGAAAATGTCCCA
>PVIY010019578.1:0-45592 GCA_004026745.1 Myrmecophaga tridactyla
GAAGATGGGCTCTTTCTCATAGATTTTTGCAAAATAGTCATTGAAGTCTTTTGCTCATTTTTCTGTTGGGTGGTCTTACATTTTTTCTTCGGTAGTCTGGTTACAAAATCTTTGTTGGTGTGCAAAATCTCCTTCTACTCTCTGGACGGTGTCGTTTGATGAACTGAAGCTCTTAATTTTAATATAGAACAATTTGTCATATTTCCTTTTAGAGTTAGTCCTTTCTGGAGGTTGTTTGTGAAGTCTCTGCCTACTCCAAGGTTATGAAGAAGTCCTCCTTTTTTATCTAAATGCTATATTATTTGTCTCACACATCTAATCCTGAAATCCATGGAATTTTTTTTTAACTCTAATGTAAGGTCAATACATGATTTTTACCCTATATAATATTCAGCTGACCCAGAACCATTTGATTACAATAAAAAATTATTTAATTAAATTAAGATGTATTGAATCCATTTAAGCAAGTAAGATTCACATACATTTTATCACCTTAAATGTTTTCATCTGTAATCCTGGTTTTAAAGTGTCACGGCCATTTTTTGGGGGGACTAACTCAAATTTCCAGCAAATAATAGGGAGGAAATTAGAGAAGGAAAAGGTGAATTTCCTTACTATAAATCTAGTCTACAGATTTCACACTGGAATACTTCTGGTCTGATTTTACATTCTCCATTTGGTCCAGAAATAGGGCTAGTTTTTACATCATTGCCAGTCTAAGAACTAAAACATTCTCCTGCTTACATCAATGATTAGGATAGTATCTAAAACATAAAGCAGCAAAATGAAAAAAATGTGTCCATAAACTACCACAATTTCATTCATAATCCTTGCTATCACTTGTATTACTTCTTTCAGATTCCATTTGAAAGAGTGATTGCTCTGAAATGTAGATACCAACAAGCCTCTAAAACTTGAGCGTATTACTACCTCTTTTATGCCAGAAATTGATTGAAATGTATTATACTTATAAAATTTTGATAAACAGTTCACTCAGTTTTTTTAGAGCCACTGTATTTTAAGACTTTAAATGTGCTTTTTTTAGTGCCTTATAATTCCTGGAATTATGAAAACAATGAAAAGTTTTATTTCTCAACGTAAATAGATGACTTTACGTATCATCCGATATCCCAATTTTCCATTAAGAATGGACACTTTCAAAGAATAGTAGAAAAGATGGGAGATTATGAAGTTTCACGCTAGAAACCAACAATTATTTTTCCTGAAACAAATTGAGCCTCAAATTCCTCAGAGTTAGCAGACTCAATGGCTGTATATCATTGTCACGGAAAAATATTTTATGCCATTTTGACAATCAACTGGGAAAACCCGAAAATTACAAAATACAGGGACAGTGAAGAAATGTGACCCCTTAGTAAATATTATATTAATGAGAACGTGTTACTTTTTAGGTGTGTTTGTGGTTGTGTTTTTTAAAAACAAATTTAACTTTTTGAGATACATTCTGAGATATTTGTGGATGAAATGATATGATATCTGGGGTTTGGTTTACAATAAGCTACTCAAAGAGGAGTGGGATGGGTGGAATATGGACAAAACAAGATTGGCCATTGAGTAGATAAATGTTGAAGCTGAGTAATAAATGGGTACATGGAAATGTGTTGTTTTTGGCTATTTTTGCATATGCTTGAAATTTTCCATAATAAAGCCTACAAAAATATTTAATTTTAGATACACATTAATAAACTAAGGCAGTAAATCTCCCCTACTTTTTGTATTTTTCGTATATTACTATTTGATACTTTTCCTAGATTTTACCAGTGTCCCTCATATTCATACTGTCTTCTTTAAGTTGTCCTGGGCTGTTTCACCTTGGATATTTTTCTTTTCCCCTAAATAAAGAATAAATTGCAATATGCAAATACATGTATGCATATGTTACATATGAAATTACATACCTATTATGTGTACATGTACCCTTTCAACGAGGTAGCAGTGACACAACAGAAATGTTAATGATTCAAACAGCAATTCATTTTTGCAGTTTTGAGGGTGTCTTGCATAAATCCTATACGGCATGTAAATTAAATAAGCAAATAGATGCCGTCTGTAAGCAGTCTTACCTTGACATACTTATGCTCGTCCTGCCTCTGCTCCAAGGGAAGGTACCTCGACCAACAAGATATCAGGGTTGTTCTAGTCTACATTTACTTGCCCTGGCTCTGCTATCCACTTTTTCTCCACAACTGCTCCACTGGGGTAGGAGACATCCATTCTTCTAATTGGAAATAATGGCTCAGAGAAAGCCCACTTCATTCATTCAAAGAGGATCTACCTGGTATGAAGATGTAGTTCAATGTAAAATATGTTTTTAAAGAGGAATAGTTCTGGAAATAAGTCAAGTGTGCATATGATACATAAACACAGTTCATACGAATACATAATTATGTTTAGCAGAGAAACATCTTATTTGAGCATTCATAAACACAAAAAGCCAGAGGACCCAAGGAAAGGCCAATGGCTATTGGTCAGTGTTCAGGACTCACTGCCCTTCTGACCCTCTTTGCCACTCTCCATGATCAATAGCCAATCAATCCGGGCGGCTGCTGTGGCTCAGCAGGCAGAGCTCCGACCTGCCGTGCTGGAGGTCTGGAGTTCTGGAGTTCGATCCCTGGTGCCTCCTGCCCATATGCAAATTAAAAAAAAAAAATAGCCAATCAATCCCTTGTCATATACAGTCTTATGTTCCTACTGATTGCCTTCTTTAGCCCCTGAATACTGATTCATGCTTATTGATACATATAGGTGTTTTTTGCATGCGAGAAGCTTTCCATCTTAGTTTGTTTTCTTCTTATTGCAACAATCCTGTAAACCTTCAGAAGAGCTGGTTGCTTCTTACTTCTTTCATAAAAATGAGCAAGCCCTGCTTCTTTCTCCTATACAATTTTGACCATAAGGAATTTCGTTTCTTCCCAAGAGTACACAGTTTGGAGTTGTTTGTGTTTTCCCTTTTCAAACTTTTCTTGGTTACATACTCAGGCATGGTTACTGGCGGCTGTTAGAGAAAACTGGTGAAGGTTAATCTAGGGGACTCAAAAGGAGTCCATGCCAATCAGAAAATAAGAGGTTCTCAGCCAAACTAATTAACTGCTTTGGTTACAGCCACTTGAGTGGTTCTACATACATATATGCCTGCCTCGGGGTCTACATACCACTGAGATGGTTGTAAGGAAAACATCTCCGTTAATTTCATTTCTCTTTTAGCTTGGTCTCTGGGCCTCTGTCCCCTCATCTATTAAATGGGGATAACAATAATATGTATTGCATAGGGTCAGAGGCAGATTAAGTTATCTAATTTGAAATACTTGGAACTAGTGCAAAGTACCTGCTTGTTAAATATGGTTGTGGCTGCTTCTGCCTGATGTGTTCTATCAGCACCTGCCAGAGTTCTTCTGGCCCTTTCTGGCCAGCTCACATCCCTGTGTATCCAGGAAGCCTCCCTGATATCCCTGCCACTCTATCACTGCTTCAGAATTTGTGCACTCTAGCAAATTAGAACCCTATCTATAAACGATTGGAATTGCTCATTTATTGATTGTCCTGCATTTGAAGCTTGTCATCTAAAAAAGAATTAATAAGCTCCATAAGAAGTTTTCTATATCTCTCACAGGCTGTTTTGGTTTGCCGAACCTGCCAGAATGCAATACACCAGAAATGGATTGGCTCTTACAAAGGGAATTTATTAGGTTTCAAATTTACAGCTCTAAGAGTGTGAAAATGTTCAAATTAAGGCATCAACAAGATGATACCTGGACTTTGAAGAAAGGCTGCTGGCCTCTGGAACACCTCTGTCGGCTGGGAAGGCACATGGCTGGCATCTGCGGGTCCTTGCTCTTGGTCCATTGCTTTTGGTTTCTGATTCCACTGGCTTCCTTCTGTGTCCTGCAGGTCTTCTCTTAGTGTCTCGGGGTGCTTTTCTCTCTCTTGGCATCTGTGGGTCCTCTCTTGGCTTCTCCAGGGCAAACTCTGGATTTCGTCTCTTAGTTTAACATCATCTGGGGTTGTTTTCTGTCTCCAAGCATCTGTGCTTTATCCAAAATGTCTTTGTCTTCATAGACTCCAGTAAGCATCTTAAGGCCCACTTGGAATGGGCGGGGTCACATCTCCATGGAAACAACCTAATTAAAAGGTCCCACCCAACCATGGGCCTGCCCCCACAAGATTGGATTAAAAGAACATGGTTTTTCTGGGGTAATTAACAGATTCAAACCAGCACATGGGCCTACCAAACTGCTGATTAGCTCAGGAAATATCAGACACTTAATAAAAATGTGTTAACGGATGATGTTAGAACCAAGTTTACATCATGTTTTAATTCTTAATAAAAAATAGCATAAAAATATATTTTATATTTAATAAAGGTTATTAACAACCAGGGTTTTTCTTAACTTCTCATTGTTTAGTATTTGTTTACAGTAGAGATTATTATTGAAGTATTTTAAATTTTGAAAATATCGTTCCCAGTAAAACTTCCCTTCAATGGAAGTCCCTTCTTCTGACATAGTAATTTAATTTTAATATAATGGAACTACCTTCTATCAGATTTTCCTGCTAACTCACAGTCTAGACAGGTTAAATTCTATAGTGTTCTGAAGATTATGGAGAAATAGTTTTATCTTTTTATAAGGAAGAGAGTTTCTACTTGTAGGCAGTTTTCACCCTTCTCTCAGTTATTTTAAACTACTTCTTTCAGTTCTTCCCTGGAGGAAATGGAGAACAAAATGAAAGACATAGTAAAATTGTGCTTTAGAAGCTCTAAAACCAAATCAGGCCCTGATCTAATCATTATGTAATTTTATTTTCATGAAATAAAATAAGAAAGTGTGTATCCAGAAAACCTACAAACGCAGTCAAACTAAATAAGATTCTATAAAGTTTGGAGTTTTAGAGATCCGTGTCTGAAAACTGGATAAATGTATTCATTATATAAATTTTATTTATATATACGTATGATTACATTTATATTACATTCTCAAAATGACAAGGTTTAGAGACTGAGAACACATGAGTGATTTCAGGATTAGTAAGAACAGGGAGGGAATGACAGTAGTGGAGCAGCATGAAGGAGTCTCTCTGGGGTGACAGAATTTTGTACCTTGGTTCTGGTGGTCACACGAATCTCTACCTGTGATTAGAAGCTGTAAAATTATCCACAAAGACATAAAAAAGGAAAAAAAAGGACATGCAGAATTCGGTGACGTCTAACTAAAGTTTGCACTAGTTAATTGCAATATGCCAATCAACTTCTTGGATTTGGTAATGTGCTATAGTTATACAAAATGCCGCTATGGGAAAAGCTGAGTAATAGGTGCACAGAACTTCTCTGTACTATATTAATTTTGCAATTTCTTGTAAGGCTATAATTAGTTCAAAAATATGTTGATTCTAAAAATGTGGCTATAACAAAAGGCAGTGAGAGTATGGATGGGTATTTGAAGAAGAGCATTTAAATATCTGTCTAAAATGTTTACAGTAGAAAAAGTGGACTTTATTTCTAGATTCTATATTTGTTAGAGACATGGAAATGCATTCTCATTCTCAAACCATTCCAAATCCGCATTTTCACATATGCTTTAAATTCAGTAAACTGAGTAGTTTTATTCTTAATCCAGTGGCTGAAAAAAAGTTATGGGGGGAAGAAAAATATAATTTGATTTCTTCAGAAGCACCAAACGTTGAGTAATCAGATTAATCTGAAAAAGAAGAAGATGTGGAGATCTTAAATTAGCATCCCACGGGAGCTCTGAGAGCACTGGAGGTTTTCAAAAATAAGCTGATTTTTTTAAATGTGTCTATTCAATGTTCAAGACATTTCAAAGCAATCACTGTAATTGTATTAGGAAGATATGCAATTATAAGTCATCATTAAACATGTAATGAAAAGAAAATATCTTATTCAGTCTAATGACTTTATCTGTTATCTGGAGAGGATCTGAAATCAGAGGAAGCAGCAACAGCAATTTGAGAAAGTTGAAGAAGCAGAAATTAACAAGAGACCAGGAGCTCAGAATGAGAGTAAGCCCGGATTTGTTAAAATAGATCTTGCACTCTCTGGAAGATTCTGAGAGTTGATTTATTTGTCTCTTTCGGAAGCTCACTTAGTGAGCTCTTGTTAGATCACGTAAGCTGCTGAAGTATAGAGCCTCCATTTTTTTCTGATGTTTGAAGTAAAAACAACCATACACATCTATATCAAAAGTTTGCTGAAAATAATACATATTCCTGACTAACTGTGGTCCAGGAAATTCAAATCCTTATTCTGCAAGTTACTGGCTGTGTGAGTTGGAAATGTCTTTAAAATAAACTTGTCTCTGATTGCACTATTATAAAGGCAAGCATTTATTGAGAGTACCAGGCATTGCTCTAAATTCTTTATGTGTATGGCTTCATTTAATCCTACTATAAGAATAACACAATGAAATGCTGCTACTTACCCCACAGGAAAGGATTAAATGTGTGAACTGCAATGTAGAAAAAGCTCAGTACCATATGCCTGAAATATAGTAAGTACTAAATATGTGTTGGCTTCCTTTCTTTGATTTCTCTTAGTCAGAAGTTTTCCTAGAAGTGAGTTTGGTACTCTGAATCTGCTGGCTACACCCTGACAGGGGTCTTTGTTAGTGAGAATGAAAGTAAATTTACTGATATATCTGCACAAGCGCCCTTATGAAGCTAGGAACTTAATTCTTAAAATAAATAATTATCGCTTTAACTCCCCAGACTCTATAAATTAGTTATAAAAATAGCTACCCCCGATGAAGTCTATAAAAATGCAGTATTCTCAAAAGCATGGCGCCATATGGATGGAGCATAATTATTGTTCTTTTTGGATTGCTGTTCTTATGATCAACTTTTTTTATAGGGGTGATTGCATATAGACTCACTGATCTTCTGAGACTTAGTTCTGAGCCCATAAATTAATCCTAAACTCTGCACTACCGCAGAAGTAAGCCTGCTCCTAAGGACAGGCATTCTTGTATCTGCAGCAGTTATGATTCTTTGAGAATTCACTGTAGGCCCAAACCTCTCCTCGTCAAAGGAATCTAGCTGTATCCTTTGCAAGACCTTGATTAGAAGCCTTATTTCCTAGACCTTACGTAGAAATCCACATTCTGGTGCAAACTACTTTTTTTTGGTGCAAACTACTTTTGAGAAGAGAGTGAGACACCTATGGAAACTCAAGGAACCCTTTCAAGTCATTGCCAACTTCACATTTATTAGAAATGTTTTAGTCATGTAATTAAGAATAAGAATAAATTTAGGTCAGTACAGTACATACATTATACCATTGTTTTAGTTTCCCACACTGCTTAAAGCAGATGCCATGAATTGGGTTGGCTTAAACAGTGGAATTGATGAGCCTACAGTTTGAGATGAGGACAGTGTCCAAATTAAGGCATCATCAAGGCGATGCTTTCTTCCTGCAGACCCGCTACCACTGATCCTTGGCTCCTCTACCACATGGCAAGGCACACGGGAGGCTTTTCCCTTCCCTTCTGGTCTTGCTACTTTCAGCCTCTTGTTTCCATGGCTTTCTCTCTCTGTGTCTGAATTTCATTCTCTTATAAGAGATTCCAGTAACAGGATGAAGATCCATCCTGATTGAGGTGGGTCACCCCTTAACTGAAGTAACCTCATCAAAAGGTCCTACTTACAATGGGTTCACACCCACAGGAATAAATTACATTTAAGACCCGGTGTATTCTGGGGTTACAAACAGCTTCAAACCGTTCCGGAAAGATTCACTTAGACCTTAATAAAAATCCTTGACATTATTTGGAGAAAATGATGATTTCGTAGCAGCTCCTTATTTCTTTGTTCACTCCCGTCCCTAAATGTCACTGGGCCTCTGGGCAAATGGAAGGGGGGTGGGGGTGGGGAAACTTGGTTTTCTCTCCTGCACCACTGAAGGATTTCCAAATCTTTGATAGGCTTAGCCATTTGCTTTCTCCCTGTATTAGTTTCCTGTGGCTGCTGTAACAAATTATCACAAGCTTGGGGGCTTAAAATAACAAGAAATGTCTTCTCTCCTGGTTGTGGAGGCCAGCAGGCTGAAAGCAGTACCACTGTACAGAAATCAGGGTGTCGGCAAGGCCAAGCCCCTTTGGAGGCTCTAGGGAAGAATCTGTCGTTTGTCTCTTTCGGCTTCTGGTGGTTTCAGGTGTGCCTTGGCTTGTGGCCACATCACTCTAGCCATGGTGTCACTCTTCTTCTCCAGTGACAAATCTTCATCTGCGTTCCTCTTGTAAAGATAAGTGATTGCACTTAGGGCCCACCTGAAGAATCCAAGATCATCTCCACATCATCCTGGTGAACCTGAACTTGCTCCATCAACCAAGCCCCTGTTGCCACATAAGCTAATGTTCACAGGTTTCAGATATTAGGACCAGGGTCTTTTTTTGGGGGGGAGGGGCATTATGCAATCTACCATATCCCCCCTACTTCAGCAACTTTTGAGATAGCTCCCCATAGCATGTTCTAGTAGCCATTAAATAAAATTGACAATTAATGTGCCCCAAAGACATGAAATGAGCTTTACTTCATGTCACAGACTTTCAGAGCTTTAGGGGCCCTAAGCCACAAAAAGATCTCCTGTGACTCTTAATCCTTTCGAACAGTGTATCAAAGGTTGAACCCTCAGATTATACATATCCCAGGTTAAAAGTCCATGGCTGAGAACTCATCTTTCATTTTTCTTGCTAGACATGCAAAGTGACTCTTAGCCTACTTGGGCCTACCAGGCACATATTAATGTCTCCTCCCATTTTCTCTAGACAAGACATCTTCCAGAATCGATAATGCATGCCCATTTCCATCTTATTAACTCTCAAGTCAAAAGACTTCAGTTAATTTCTAATTCCTCTGAAAGACTGTTTAACCAATTTTGTTCTCAGTGAGTGTGACTGAGTTTTAAGTGAGACATTCTATTGTGTTTCTCTCAACATACAAGAACTGTGTGGCTCTTCAAATATTAAAAGAAATACAGAAATGCACCCATCGTGATATATTTATTTCACAAGAATATTAGCATACATTTATAACTTTCTGCAGCACGCATGTTCTAACAGCAACAGTAAAGTTATTATACTAAATAAACTTGAAATCAGCTTTATTTCATAAATCACAAAATTTTAGAACTTGAGGGATCTAATTCATGAGATGATCCTCTGTAATTCTTAATCTCTTTGAGAATAAAAGATGATACGAGCAATGGTTTTCAAACGCTGATTTAGACCACCTTTTTCATTTGTGGGATGGGGTAACTTGAGGTTCCACAAGTTAAGACTTGGCCAGAGACACAAAGCTAGTTCTAGAACCTACCTAAGTATAGACTGGCCCAGGTGCCCTGACATCCAACTGGTGGTTTTTATCAGTGGGAAGAGCTGTTTGTTCTTTATTGAGTTTCTACTATAAACTAGGCAATATTCCATGATTCTAGAGTTGAAAACAGGAAAACCCTACAAGCTAGACATTATTTCCCCATTTTACAAGCATAATGAGGTTTGGGGGCTTAAGCAGTTTGCTCAGTTCCTCATAGATAACTAAATTACAGAACCGAAATCAAGTTCCTGCATATCCAACCTCAAAGCAAAAAGAAAAACAAAAAACAAAAAACAAATCATTCCACTGCTTTTTTTTTTTTTTTTAGCTATTATGTATCCAAATAGTAACGTGCTAAAAACAGTATTTCCCATTGGGAAATGCAGATCAATGGTTGATTTATCTGTGCAGAACAAAAGAATTAATGAAAACTTAAAAATGAATAATGTTGAGTTCGCTCTAACCTTGATCTGCCTAGTGGTAAAGCCCCCAGATTTCCCAATATTGAGCATCACATTTCATTCTGAGCCATTATGGAGATATATGTGTATGTACTACTTCTGGGCTACTAATAAGCTTCACAGAAAATTCTGGATCTCGTTTCCTATACCCGTGACCTTTGCTGCAATGCGCGGAGAAGTATGTGCTCCTCCTAACACTATGATAATAAATTAGACTCTCCTAACAAACTCACCACAGGGTCACCATCAGGAAAAACAGAGCTCTAATCACCGAGTTCATTTCCTGGCTGCTGTGGGGGATTTTGAGCTTTGGGGAAGCGGATAGATATAATAACAAGAAGGTCACTGAAGGAGCTTTCTAACAGAAATAATGCCCATCTATCATTGGCTTCGTATGGACTTCACTTTGAATTTTAAAAGCAAATGTAAAACAGCCCGTTGTTTATCTCTACTTATTCCAAGAGGAAGATCAAAAGGAAGCTTATCGGGGACTGGAGGACAGTTTATTTCCATCTTAGAACAAAAGACAAAAGATACTGTGTCTTTTCCTTTCCTTTGAGGTTCCTCTGCCTGTTCCTTTCCACTCCCTTTCCTGATTGACAGTGATATCCTGATCATTAATCTATGTATTTGAAGCATAAAATCCATTTCTGGGGGTTGTCTCATTTATTTTCACAACAGGAACGATGGCATCAAGTTGCTTTGGGGGCTAAAAGAGATTTTAAATACCCGATCAGATGTTCCTTTTTGACACCTGGTTATTGAACTGAAATATATATGGCACAATCTCTAAATATAGATCTAGTGTTCTGAAAAGAGTTACATCTGGGAACATGTTACTGACCCTTCCTATGATTAAAATTTTTTCAACATCATCTAATAGTCAAATTAATACATTTCTTTTATTAAGAAACAACTCTACAATTTTCCAGAGACCTACAAACTCCAGGTGGATCCCTGATCCAAATAAATCCTGGAACCTAGCCCAGCCTCTCCAGAACATCAGATAGTTCCATCTCCCTACCCCATATTAGTGACAGACCCTTCCGATATCAAAAATTTAGAATTGCTATAACCCAGACATCCCCAGTGAGAGGTATGGAAAGATCAGAGGTGATGGTGGAATTATACATAGAAGATAGAACTTAAATGAATATGAATGCTGAATCATTAAATTGATATCTCTTTTAGTCTCCAGTATATTAAGAGCAGCTAGAAGTAAAAACCTAAAATTGTGAAATTGTAACCCATGTCAAACTCTGAAATATGTTCTACAACTAATTGTGGTGCTGTACTTGGAAATTTATAGCTTTTTTGTATATATGTTATTTTTCACAAAAAAAAAAAAGGAAAAAAAGTCGATTGTAATGATACAAAAGTGTTTAAGCCCTCTAACCTCTTATATTCTGGAGCAGCTAGAAGGAAAAATATGAGAGGGTGGTAGTCCGTGACAAACTTTGGGATCTGTTCTGTACCCACTTGTTGAAGAGTGCTTTGAAAACTATTACTTTTTTATTTCTTTGCTTTGTATATATGTTCTACGATACAATTAAAAGGAAGTTAAAAAAAAGAAACAACTTTAATCTAAAGACTGTTTATGCCACTTTGCTCATCCAAGCAAAGCTTTGAAGACTCATTTATATGTCTTTGAAGACGCCTCATGGGAAAGATAAGGCACTAAGACACCTGGACAGTGTGATGGCCCAATGAGAGCTGTCATCACTCTGGCATGGGGAGAACCGACCTGAGACAACTTCTAGCCTGATTCTTTATTTTCAAAAGTTTAATTTCCCTTAAAGCGCAGAAAATGAATAGAAAGCATGGATTTTCTTTTTTTAAAGCAAAAGGGCACTGCGAACGAAGTGAGTGAATGGGGCTCAGAGTATATTGTTGGTCACTGATGACCAAATTGTTTAATTGGGTGGTCTAAAAAATAAGATGCTTCATTTTGTTGTTGTTGTTGTTTTAACAGTGGTTTAATATAACAACAAATGTAAAGTAAACTTCCCAGTTGGACTTACTTGGCAAGATTGTATGGATCAAATAAATGCCATTTTGCGGGACTCCTCTTAGAATGAAGTAACTGATTCAATGGCAAGTGTTATCAGAAATTCCTTTTGGGAGCTGCCTTGGTGATTTATCACATAGCAAGGCTCACATAAAAAGTTTTACTCCTTTCCAGATCTGCAACTTCGTTTGGTGCATCATCATTAATCTGGCCACAAATAACAGCTTTGAAGTAATAGCAGTTAAAATACACGGCTTTCCCAACTGAGAAGTCAGCCACTTTTTAATATATAAATATATTTTTTATTGATAAATCCTGTCATACAAATATCCCATGCATGGTGTACAATCAGTGGCTCACAATATCATAACATAGTTGTGTATTCATCACCACAATAGTATTTTAGAACATTTGCATCACTCCAGAAAAGGAAATAAAATGAAAAAGGAAATAACTCATACATACCATACCCGTTACCCCTCCCTCTCATTGACCACTAGTTATTTCCTTCTACCCAATTTATTTTACCCCTTGTCCCCTTATTATTTATGCATATTTTTTTTACTCATCTGTCCAGACCCTGGAAGAAAAGGAGCATCAGACACAAGATTTTCACAATCACACAGTCATATAATAAAAGTTGTATCTTTAGACAATCGTCTTCAAGAATCAAGGTTACTGCAGTGAACACAACTCAACAGTTTCAGGTCCTTCCCTCCACCCACTCCAGTACACCATAAACTAAAAAGGGATATCTGTATACTGCCTAAGAATAACCTCCAGAATAACCTCTCGACTCTGTTTGAAATCTCTCAGCCACTGAAACTTTATTGTCTCATTTCTCTCTTCCCCCTTTTGGTCAAGAAGGAAGTCATTCACTTTTTGTTTTTGTTTTTTTGCATGGGCAGGCACCGGGAATCGAACCCAGGTCTCCGGCAGGGCAGGTGAGAACTCTACCTGCTGAGCCACCATGGCCCACCCAGAAATCATTCACTTTTAATTATAATCCTCAGGAAAACGAGTATAAGGTCTTTGGAGAAACAAGGGGAGCAATGGCCCAAGTCACGCACATAATATATTAATTCTGTGTGATCAGAGTCACTTACTAAAGAACCCCCAAATCCCTAACATAAAGATTAAATTCCCTTGCAATCTTTTAGAAAAGTCTTGAGCAATTAGACTTAAGAACATAGGAAACGTTAAGACAAAGAGAGACTTAGCAAAGTCCACTTCAGTTAGCTTTTGTACCTTTTTACCCCTTAACTTCTTTTGTAATCACTTTCTGACTTATCTTCTTGCCAAGTGTTTACCCCGGAGTGTACACAGATCCCTTCCACTAGAAAAGGTCTTTTGTTCATTTCCTCGACTTGTGTAGTTCAGCTCACTGGGAGCCTTTTTCTTTTTTTCATTCAGAATTCAGTCCATTTTCTGGGTTTTGTTTCCTTTGAAAGGTGATGAACTGCACACATTTTCTCTTCTTCATTTCATCACACATTTCTTTCTTCATTTTCATCGTTTGGAAGTGGATTTAGATCTCAGGAGGCCCACCTGCTTTCCTGTCACTTCTGACAATTAATAGTATTCTCCCAAGGGTTGCAGGACATCAAATTTCCAGTCTCCTAGACTCACCTGTCAAGGGCCCACCTGGTTCTCAGCTTCTACAGCCTTCCTTTCCTCATGACTGGTCCCTACAAGATGGGGAGGGTCTTTTTTTGTATTTGTTGTTTTGAACTTTTTTTTTTAATTGTATAATATAACATATATACAAAGCAAAGAAAAAAAAAGCAATAGTTTTCAAAGCACTCTCCAACAAGTAGTTACAGGACAGATCCCAGAGCTTGTCGTGGGCTACCATATGATCCTCTCAGATTTTTCCTTCTAGCTGCCCAGAATATAAGAGTCTAGAAGGAATAAATATTTTTTTTCTCATCACAGTCGACTTTTTTTTATGTCCTTTTTTTTTTTTGGTGCAAAATAACATGTACACAAAAAAATGATATATTTCAAAAAGCACAGCACAACAATTATTTGAACAGATTTCAGAGTTTGGTATGGGTTATAATTCCACAATTTTAGGTTATTACTTGTAGCTGCTCTGAGATACTGGAGACTAAAGGAAATAAGATGTGGAGTGTTTGAAGGATTTTACATAGCCAAGTACATAATCAAAGATGTGTTTGGCAAAATTGTTCCAGCAGTTTAAATAAGATGGCTTAAAGAGCAGAGAAATTAGTGTGAAGAGACGCATTCATGGTCAATAATCCTGAAGGAAAGTAATGATGGTCCGAATTAGGGAATGACAAGGACAAAGGAAACTGACTATTGCATTTGCAGAGGTAGAATGTGCTGGACTTCATAACTGACCAGCTATAGAGGAAGAGAATAACATGAAAGAATAAGTGGTTGCAAATAATGCCAAGGTTCTGAATTTGTGACTTGGATGATTTTTGTGCCATTAAGGAAAAGATTGAGAGGAAAGGTGATGTGTCTTGTTAGGAGTATGTTTTTCGGATCATATACTTCGAGATGCAGAGACACAGCTCCTCCTTCACTTCTAAGGAAATGGGCCCTGACCCAGTGCAGTGATTTATAATATAATATTGGGCTATACAACGAGAGAGAGTAATATCTGTGGGCCTAATTAAGCAAACACTTTTTTTTGTCGACTAATACCTTTGTAGACTCTTCTAGCTGTCTGAGTGATAAGACCCAGAGAGCCAATATAAAGGCATGGGCTTAGAGAAAAGGACCCAAGGAGACCGTTCATCCTGCTTCTAGTCTAGGTCACAAGACTAAGTGGAAAAGTGAATCACTGAAGCTCACGTGTGGCTAGCCCATTGCACCAGAGTAGGGGAATACGCCAAGGTTTGGAGTTTCAACTGCTTTGGATATACTGTTCAGGGAAATGCAGCTGTAGTAGCAGCTGTTTAGGTTTCAGGGATCCTGGCCAAATCGTTCCTTCCAAATGAGCCATGGTAAACAGAAATCCTAGCTGTACACCCACCCACCTTTACAACTAACAGGATAGAGTAAGAGGTGCAACAGAACATCCGAGGAGAGATTACTAGCTAGCTATTGAAACTTCACTGGAGTACTTTGTGAAGAGATCGGAATGTTTCTGGAAATAAGGAAATACTGCTTCTCAGTCTACATGCCACTTCTCTCCCAGCTCCCTTTTGGTGCACCATGCCCAAGCCACTTCCAAGTCTGTGCCTACTTATTCTCTTTCAGAATTAAACCACTTATTTCTCTTTCATCTACATTTTTTTTTAAGTTAGTCCTTATAGTCCCATAAAGGTTACCATACAAAATCAGATTGTTATATAAAAGCAAACAAAATTATAGGATGCCCAGTAACATCTGATTTTCAGATAAACAAAGAATTTTTTTTAGTGTAAATGCAGCCCAAATATTGCACAGGTCATACTAATACTAAGATTTTTTTCATTATTTGCCTGCAATGCTGATGTCGTTTGGCATTCTGTATTTTATCAGGCAGCTCTAAAATAAAGAGAAACCAACTGAAAATCAATTACAGAGCCAGATCGATGCCCTGTTCCTCAACTTACCTGTTCTGTGCTGTTCCCCTTAACTGACCTCTAGGGCTGTCACATGGACATAACACTTGCACCCACAAAGTACAGGAAAACTGGCCAGAAAGTGGAAAATCCAGACACATAACTCCTGCTGGTTCAGATTTCATTTAATAACCAACATACTTTCTTTTTCGTTAAATGCAGTTTCACAGGCTATTCCACTGAATTGTCCAAGCTGACAATTAAAGTTAGTCCTGGTCAACACAATTGACAGTTTCTGGGTAGAGCATGTGAGGAAGCTCTGAAGACAGAAGTCTCATGGTTACAACATTATTATGAAAAGAGAAAAGATTCTTTTTCTGATGTGGAATTTGAAGGTCTGCTCTGGCTGTGCCCTGCTACCTCCAGATGAGTGAAGTTTCCAGGCCAAGTCACACGTACCAATTGATACTTTCATCGAGCTAAAATCTGGTTAAAATCCAGGCCACAGGAAGCCTTCCAAGAGAACACGAGGAGCTGAGATGTCACAGAAAGATGCTAGAAAGCCAGGGAAAGAGATTGTCCAGTTGCCTTGATCGGATGAATATACTCTACATTGGACCACATGCAAGGAACATGGCTGTCACCCTGCTAGATCTTTCTTCCCCTACTGCCTCCTGGGTGGCATTAGCTATCTTGTTCCAGAAACAATAAGCCTCTCTCCTCCTCCCTTCTCTCTACCCTCCGCCACCCACGCCCCTCCCTGACCCTGCCAAGGACCAGAGCCATCCCCACAGGTGCTGCTTCAGATGCTTAATAGATGGGCTGAATTCACCCTTCACATGAGATTGGGAGCAGCCATACCTGCTCCACCTTAATGTCTGTAGCACCGCAGAGCTTCCCGCCACTTTCAAAATCATTTCTTGGTCTTAGATCCTTTTTTTAGAGAATTTGGAGGCAGTGACGCACCCTTGGTGAATCGTTTTCTTTTCTTCCAGCTTTGATCACCTAATCATTTGATAAAGAAAATCACTGGATTCGTTTGGATTATGTATAGAATAATCTCCTACAGGCCCATACCCCCCACCACCATGCCAACTCCCCAAATCCATCCTTATCCCCACACCCCTCCACCGCACACTGTTCCCACAAAAATAGCAACAGCCATTAACAATTGATCCATCCGTCGAACAATCTAATACCAATCAAATACAGATAAAATGTAAAAAAAAAGGAATGAATGAACCTTTTTGCTATATTGTAATTTTAACTTATGTTAAAAAGAGTTTGGTGTTCCTCAATCTCAGATTTGTTTCAGTTCCTCTGTCAGGGCATACACTTGTTTATCTTTGCTGAACTTCTTCTTATGTTGTTTCTACTAAGTAGTAAACCTGTTCTAGGAACAGTCACTATAGTATTTGTTTTATTAAACATCTGCATATCTGGGCAGCCATCTAGAACTTTAGCTGTATAGCAATGGTTCCCAACCCTTCAGGTATAAATTATTTATTTAAGTAAAAAACTTTTGTAAGTTACCATCGTATTTTTTTTTTTTTGAGGGGGAGAGGTCTACGGGCCAGGAATCAAGCCCAGGTCTCCCACATGGCAGGTGAGAATTCTACCACTGAACCACCTGTCTCATAGGACTGCAGTTGTATTTTTATTCCCTACGAGTTTGGCCCTCTTTGAAATGAATTTGTATTTATTCAGCACAAGAGCCTCTACCTGTAGTTTAACAACAGTAGCACATAACTGTGCAATGTTTTTGTGTCTTCAGTGTACAAATTCCACAAATACTGACTTATGGGCCTTTTACAAAAAGGGGAGGCCTCTGACGTGGGTCCACAGGTTAAGACACACTGGTCTGTAGCAGCTCAAGGGCTCTTCGCAAGGAGTGGACTCTAAGGGCTGCAGAGCATTTCTATGAGCAACAGAGACACAGAATGCAGTCAGGTCCGCGCCAATAAAGACAGGGGCGGGCAAAATGGGCCAAGTAAGGATCAGCGCCAGGGGCAGGATGTTGGTGCTTTGAAAGAGCCCCACAGAAAACACAGAGATCACCGCCACCCTTTTATTCCATTGGAAATTATTCTTAGAAGGTTAGCTTATTGTACTTGGAGTTATTATGCTGGGGTTACTGATAAATGTACTCATCTGGGTTCAGTTCTGTTTCATGAACACATAGGTAGTGCCTTTTTTTTGGTTTTGTTTTTATTTTTATTTATTTATTTATAACCTTTTATTGCATAATATAACATATATGCAAAGAAAAGAAGCAACAGTTTTCAAAGCACTCTTGAACAAATAGTTACAGGACAGATCCCAGAGTTTGTCATGGGCTACCATACCATCCTCTCGTATCTTTCCTTCTAGCTGCTCCAGAATATAGGAGACTAGAAGGAATAAATACTTTTTTATCATCACAATCGACTTTTTTTTTTCCTGGTGGTGCCTTTTTTGATTAAAGAAAATAATCGGATTACTTTGGGTTAGATAGCGAATAATCTTTTATAGGCCCATCACCCCTCCACTGTATCCCCAAATCCATCCTTATCACCACATCTCTCCACCACACAGTATTTTCACAAAAATATTGAAGGCCGTTAACAGTCTTTCCGTGCTCTTCTTCCTTACCTAAGGAAAACAGCCCTCTCTTTGAACAGAGAGCTCACATACTTTAAGCTCTCTGTGGTTTCAAAGCCAGATCATGCTCGAGATTTAACCAGTGCCAGGTAGGAGGGAGAGAGGAAAAGGGTCCCAAGGGCCTTGCGGTCTGAGGCCAAAGGGAAATAGAGACGGACTCGCCCCAGGTTTTATCCGCCAGGCCAGAAGAACAGCACACTGAAAACCATGTGCAGGCGATGAGCAACATTTCGAGGTTTTAAATCAAGCTGCGACAGGCACTGGAACATTCTCTGAGTCAGACCGCATTGGGTCCACTCATCGGAGCCGTTCTGTATGACTCAAAGATTTATGGCTTAAAGCCGGAGCTACAGTGTTTGAGGTACCCCCCCATCACCTCCCATCACCCCCACCACCACCCCTGTTTCTTCTCTCTTTTTTTTTTCTTTTAACTAGGTTTCCTCTCCTTTCTTCCCTCCCTTTCTTTTTCCCTCCTCGCCATTTGCCCTTCAGGCTCACAGGACAATTGGAAGAACATTCCAAGAATATGCTTCTCAAGCAGCCATTGCACTTAGGCCCTCTGCAGAGAGGGTGGACACTTGGGCTCTGCCCCACAGGACCAGGGCCAGCTCACCCAGGAAAGTTATTAGATGGTGGGGAATGGGGCCGTGGAGAGGGGAAAGCCCCCGTCTGTGTTTATAATCAAGATGATACACCCACATGCTGCACAATAGATAAACAAAAGTGGGGCGGAGGCGGGGGGGTATGTTGAGTGAGAAGGTGCCTCAAGCAAGGGAGAGGGCTCCCAGGCTTCAAGTCAGGGCACAGAGCAAGGACAGCCAACCCAGTCCTTTCTCCACCCTTAAGATCGAAAAGCAAGAATGTGTGGCAGTCTCCCAACCTCTCGATAAAAGGCAGCAGCCTGGAATTTGAGGGGCCACGGTCCTGGGCCCCCTGGGGTGGGCTAGCACCATCACCCAACCAGGGGAATTGTGTGAAATGCCCGGCTCTGTTTTCAGTGTTTGGGTTTCACGTAGGAGCTCCCGTGGCACAGCAGGCACCGTGGAGAGTAGACACATGAGAATTTTCTGCCTCAATCTCTTACAGTTTCTTGGGCCCGTGCTGGTATTTGATTTAGAGGCCTAAGAGGGAAATAAGTCCCACGTGGGTAGATAACAAAACACTCTCCATCTTGGAATCATGAAGTGGAATTTGAATCTGAAGCCAAAACTCCTATCTCTGCCTGCTTTGCTAATTACATACATTTCCTTGCTGGATTCTGCAGCTGTTTATATGAACACAGCCCTGGTTCCCAGAAGTAGTACTTCTCAAGACAGTGGCTCCGGGCAGTCATGCCTGGTCTAGAACTAAGCCTCTTAAGTGTTCAGTACCCTCTAGTGCTCAGTGACCCTGGGTTTTTCAAATAGAGCTAAACAACTGCTCAAGATGCCAAGGTGTCAAAGTCATAACATCTAAAAATAAAAACAAAAGGGAGAGAGAGGGAGATTTGTATCGAGCAGTAACTCCAGTAATAAAGAGCAAGTGCGTAAACTTTATAGAAAGGGTGTTGGAAGGCTATAGCTGAATAAATGCCACTCCCTTGGGAATGTCCCCAATTTCACTGGGGAAGGGACACCACAATTCGCAGACATTCTCCCCCGAACATTGTTTGACCTGGGGAAAAGCAACCAGGTACTTGGGGATGCATCCCTCCTCTCCTGTCTGTTTCAGAAACTTGCTGTCCTTATTGGGAGACAGCTTTCACCATTGCTGTCACTGAGAATAAAGAAGTACGGGCTGAATAATCCTGAATCTTCCCCCAAATAGGCAGATTATTTCAGCACAAGTGCTTCTAAATTAAAATGTCACCTGATTTTTCCACTGGCAAATACGTTGTCAAATATTGCTTGTTTGCTGCATTCTTTTTAATAGAAATATGAATACATTTGTCTAACTGTGGCTGGCCTAAGAACTATACTTAAGAGTTAGGCACACAATTAACCATGTTTGCTGACGTGGTGGTTGAGTGAGGTCCTAAAAATCCTACTATGGTGAAAGATATTAAGGTCTTTTTATATGACATACAGATAAATGTATCTTGGCATATATATGTATACACACACACACACACACATATATAAAAGATATCTTGGGTTTCTCTCAGTGAAATATTTGAGGGCTCTAAGATTTTTAAACAAAGCACAGCTGGTTTATATGCACAAGTTCCAAACCCTGACATATTCCCATGATATCTAGTTTCAAAGAATTCTGCTACTGTAAACGAGGGAGTAAGCTAAACTGGTATGAGGTGTTTTCTCTTTTTAAGTTTATTTTTGTTATAGCGTATTTCGTATGATAAATAAAAACTGAGAGGGAAAAATGTCAGTTGGCCTGGTGGGCAAGGAAAAGGAATAAAATTATGATCCAAATGCAATAAATCACAAAAGCTAAGCTCCCATTCAGGATTTGAAGGGTATACCAGAGATTTACATTTAGATAGGATTTAAATATAGTCACAGTTGTTATACATTTAAATTCTAGAGTTCAGAACAGTATTTTTTAATTAATATTTTTATTTTTTTAAATACCAAAAAACACCAAACAAACGCAAACATTCATAATTTTTGATCATTCCATGCTGCATATATAATCAGTAATTCACAATATCATCACATAGTTACATATCCATCATCATGATCATTTCTTGGAACATTTGCATCTATTCAGAAAAAGAAATAAAAAGAAAACAGAAAAAAATTCATACATACCGTACCTCCCACCCCTCTCCCTCACAGATCTCCAGCATTTCACTCTCAGAACAGTATTTTTAAAGATTCCCCTTTAGACCATTACCCGGCCAATATTTTTTATTTATTTATTTATTTTACCAATGGACAGACTGTCTGGTCCTTAGCTCAGTCTGGTAGATTAAGCTCAATTGGCCTATGATTTGGAGATCAATAAGTAGCTGTATGGTGATTACCAGTTCTTTGTTATTTTTTCAAATGCTAAATTGCCTTTAGTTACTCTCCTCCCACCCTCTTTTCTTTTCTCTTTTAATTGCTCTGCTTATTCCTATTTTCCACTCTGAAGCTATCAGCAGTCTCTTTTGCAAAAACACATGTTCTTCCCTGTGGCGAATTTTCTTCTCTCCCCCACTTCCGTAGGACTCAATTTCACTTTCCACTCTTGCACTTTCTCTAACTTTGCCTCCTCTAATTGTGCTAAAGTTTTTTTCTTTCATCATCAAAGATTCTGAGAGTTATGAATGTCTTAGAGTGCCTCAAACTTGATCAGTCATACCAACAAGGGGAAAACATGATTTCACTGGGGAACTGATCTTGATTTGCGAGTTATGGGTACAGAGAAGTAGGCATCCTGCCTCTTAGGACTTAGGTAATTGCGTTTGCCAGGTCAGTGTGACATGCATGACAAGTTCCAAGGGGCTCTTGGTAAATCAGTCTGAAGGTTCTGTATGAACACCATTCAGACGTTGTTTATACTTCCAGTCTAGGAATCAGATTTCCAGTCACCGAAGTTAATCCTGGCGTTTTAGTCTAACCTTCATACCTGAAAAAAAAAATGATTCCTTCACTAAGGCAACAGAAGGTGGCTATTCTTTCTGTCATGAATGTGTCCCCTGAACTACATTGACTTCAGCAAGGTTTCTGGTTTCCAAGGGGCAGAAGTGTAAGGTTACTCCTGGGTGGGCCATGTAAAAGACACAACTTGCTGGCTGGTTCCTACCTAGGGATGGCCTGAGCAAAGCCTCTTGCCTAAACTCCTTGCCTTGAGGTAGTACACACTCTCTTTAGCCAGATCAGATGCAGAAATATTTGGACTTTTCATAACCTTTCATTCTAGAGTTTATAAACGTAGGAACCCACCCTTTCCTTCTCCTAGCCAGCAACTACAGTTAAGCCCTGGAAGGAAGGGATGGGAAATGTGTGAATACATAGCCCATCAGTGACTCAAGAGTCAGAATTTCCGAGAGAAAATATTTGATGGTTTTTTTCTGGGCTTTGGTGGGAAGGAAGAGAAGAGTTTACCTCAGGGCGTTCTCACATGGCAGAACAATGTAAGGTAAAGTTAGAGCTAATATATAAAAAGCATCTGGTGTGTCCAGTATACTCTAACCTCATAACCTTGTAATCGTTTGGCTCAGCGGGGAGAAATTCACAACAGCCCAAATGATGGATTCAGTATCTTCTGTGTGAATGTAACGTGGATCCTTTGGGATGGCAGCTGTCAAATTGAGGGTGGGAAGTTGTTCTCGGACACAGCTTAGGGGTTAACACTAAGCTTAATTAATTAATGGCAACTAACTTTCCAGTAGAAAAGACTAATACTGTATTTTAGAGATGATTTATCTTGAATACTGTAGTCAATATGGTTGCTAGATAGCTTGGCTGATTCTGCTGGCAGATTAAGGAAAGCAACAAGAAAATAAGTTGTCACATTTTTTTGGATATTAAAACTCAGAAAAAGGAGGGATACTGTATTCAGGGTAAATCTAGAGCTCATATTACTTTTTAAAATATCTGAAAAATAATTAGGACTCAGAATGAAAAATGAGAATGAACTATTTCCCAGTTCATCAGCTTGAAAATATCTCACTTATAGAACAGACACTAGATAGATGGACTTCTGATTCAATTTTATGGACTTTTGGCTGATGGTTAAAATGGTGAGCCAATAATTATATACCTTGAATGGTTTGTTTGGTGCGTGAATATAACTCAGTTAAAACAGCATTAAAAAGAAAAGAGCAGAGAAAAAAAAATATTCAGTTTAAGTTACCTCTGACTTGCAGCACTGGAGGATTTTTGTTTTTGCTTTTGTTTTTGTTTTTGTATGCTGTATGGCAGGGGTAACATTTCATTCTTTTTCCTTGTGACTATCCCATTAATTGCAGCACCATTTGTTGAATTTTTTGTTTGTTTATGTTTTGTTCGTTTGTTTGTTTGTTTTAAGGATGTACTTGGGCTGGGAATCAACCCAGGTCTCCCGCATGGCAGGCGAGAATTCTACCGCTGAACTACCCTTGCACCCCTCCCCCCCTTTTTTTAAATGCAGTGAGACTGAGATATATTCATATATCATGTAATCATCCAAAGTGTACAATCAGTGCTTCACAGTATTATCATATAGCTGTGCATTCATCACCCACCACAATCAATTTTTGAATATTTTCATTACTCAAAAAAAAATCAAAATAAGAATAAAAATAAAAGAGAACACCCGAAAGATCCCATAGCCGTTATCCCCCCTATTATTTATTTATTTATTGTCCTTATTTTTTTTACTCATCTGTTCTTACATTGGATAAAGGGAGCACCAGCCATAACGTCTTCACAATCGCACGGTCACACTAAAAGCTAGATAGTTATACAGTCATCTTCAAGAGTCAAGGTTACTGGATTATAATTCAACAGATTCAGATATTTCCTTCTAGCTATTCTAAAATATTACAAACTAAAGAGGGAATACCTGTATAATGCATAAGTGTAACCTCCAGAATGACCTCTCAACTCTATTTGAAATCCCTCAGCCACTGAAACTTTACTTGGTTTCATTTCTCTTGCCCCTTTTGGTCAAGAAGTTTCTCTCAATCCCATGCTGATGGGTCCCAGCTCATCTGTGGGAGTCACGTCTCATGTTGCCAGGGAGATTTATATCCCTGGGAGTCATGTCCCATGCAGGGACAAGGGCAATGACTTTACCTGCCAAGTTGGCTTAGAGAGAGAGGCCAAATCTGAGCAATAAAAGAGGTTCTCTGGGGGTGACTCTTAGGCATACCTATCAGAAGGCTTATCTTCTCCTTTGCAGGAATAAGTTTCATAAAGGCAAGCCCCAAGACTGAGGGTTCGGCTTATTAAGTTGGTTAGTCTCCAGTGCTTGCGAAAATATCAGGAATTGCCTAGGTGGGGAGGTTTAATAGTTCCACATTTTTCTCCAGGGGACTTTGCAAATACTTTTTTTCATTCTCTGCTCAAATTACTCTGGGATGTATCAGAACATCCCATTGAACTGTACAAACCCACAAAATCTCACTCCCTGTTCAAGATTCCATGTAATTATGGTGTTTGAATAAACTGCCCACACAAGTTAAATTAGATAGTGTGCTACAGAAAATATAAATTTTACGCTAAATGATCATTTTTTTTGTCTCACACAGAAGTTGAAATTTTAAAACATAAGTGCTGGAGTTCTTTGTGTTTTTTTTGGGGGGGGCAGTGGGTGGGTTGTGTAAGAACAGGAATTTATTGGGTCAAGGCTTGTAAGGCTAGACTGCTAAGTTCCTAATAGGTCGGCAGTGTTGTTTGTCTGGAAATCCTTGGGCTCCTGGCTGTCCTTTCACATTGTGATAGCCTGTCTTTTCTCTTCTGTGTTCTGTTAACTTCCTATTTCTGGCTCTACTACATGACTTTCTTTTCATAAACTGTCTGAAAATAAGATTAATGTCCAATCTCATTCAATTGGGTCCATCTTTAATCAAAAACTGCATCTTCAAAAAACTGCATCTGTCACACCCACAGAATGGAATAAAATTAACAACCTCCCTCAGCACGGGAGCTTTTTAATCCTAAATTAGCAAGATTTTAAACAAAGTCATGATAAGGGCCCTTAAATTACATAGTAGTAAAATAAACAGTAGGATTTTAAAGTATATGGGTATTTATAAAACAAATATTAGAATGTTTAATTCTTACTTTATGAAAAAGCGTTTATCTCATTTCACTAGTGAACTTGAAGCATGGAAAATATCCAATTTTGTTGAATATACTTTCTCTATAAAATATAAATAAGGTTGAATACCTTAAAAAGTTTATAAACTAGGACATTCATTATAATTACAGTATTTAAGACTGTAAGACCAAAAATGTTGATGCCATAGCTATGCAGTCACTTGTTCTTTTCCTTTTGGGTTTTGTTTTGTTGTCATATGCTCACCATACAAAACCCTTACAGACACCAGGATACAGTATTCACTGCAGCAGGATTGTAGCAATAGAAAGCTGGATACATTCTATGTGTCCATCAATAGAGGACTAGTTGAATAATTATGGTATAAGCATATAATGACGATTGTATAAAGATATAGCTTTTTCAGTCTGACTGTGTGATTGTGAAAACCTTGTGTCTGATATTCCTTTTATCCAGAGTATGGACAGATGAGTAAAAAAATATGGATACAAAATAAATAATAGAGGAGATAAGGGGCAAAATATATTGGGTAGATTGAAACACCGGTGGTCAGTGAGAGGGAGGGTAAGGGGTATGGGATGTATGAGTTTTTTCTTTTTTCTTTTTATTTCTTTTTCTGGAGTGATGACAATGCTCTAAAAAATGATCATGGTGATGAATACACAACTATGTGATGATATTGTGAGTCAATGATTATACGCCATATATGGAATATATGTGTGTGAAGATTTGTCCATTAAAAAAAAACATTAAAAAATAGTCATAAATATTTTAAGGAAGCATGCCACTTTTGAAGGCACTGAATTTCTCCAAAGGATCAGTCTCTATAACCACGCCCCCTTCAGATTCCAACATAACCCACTCAAAGCAACCCAGGGACTATATTCAGTGATGTGTGCGTGTATGTGTGTGGTTCGTTTGTTCAATTAAAAAGAAACTATAAATATGGTAATGCAATGGTGGCTCAGTGCCAGAATTCTCACCTGCCATGCCGGAGACCTGGGTTCGATTCCTGGAGCCTGCCCATGCCAAGAAAAACATAGTGATTAACACCTATTAGAATCAGTATATGTTCTAGGACAGCAAAAAGAAACTATAAATGATGAACAATCTATAATATCACTTAGAAATAAACACGAGACAGTCTTGTTTTTCTGGGACAGAGTAAACCCCAGAGACCTGAATGACACTAACATTTATCACACACACGCGCACACAGACACACACACCCACACCAGCAGCCCTGGTACTTTTCTTTCTCTGTTTAAATAATGGATTTTAACTGGCAAAATTTGCACATGGTATAAACTAAAAAAGGTTTAACATGGTATATCCAGTCACCCATGGTGTCTTCTGATGATTTGGTCTCATTTTGCACTTTAAATCTTTAATACATTTTAAAAACATTTTGGTATAAAGAGTGGGCTAGGGTTCAACTTTATTTTTTTTTTCTAAATGGCTACCCAGTTGAATCAGCTTCAAGTATTGAATAATCCACTTTTTCAACCCCTGACACTCGGTGTTCCATTTCATTTTATCTGAATTCTTCTAGCAATCTGGGTCAATCTCTAGATTCACTGTGCAGATTCCCTGATTTGAAAAAACTAAAAATGCTTAACCATATACATAGGGTCTAGAGTCTGAATCCCTAAGTTTGCATCTCAGTTCTTCTGCTTATCTGTGTGATTTGGGGCAGTTTGCTTAATATCTAAATTCCTCCTCGGTAAAATGGGAATATTAATATCGTAAGATTATTGTGGGGATTAAACTATTTAATAGTTGGGAAGCGCTCAGAAAGTGCATGACAGCCCTCAAAACCTATGAAGGTATCATTATTCTTAAAACGTATTGTTGGTCTTTTTATTGGTGTTTCATTAAAATTGTAGATTTATTTAGGGAGCACTGGCATCTGTAAATGCATATAAATAACGTGCTTTTTTCGTGTATGCAAGTCCTGTTTGTGTTCATTTTCTCCAGACATCTTCCCTCAGATCTTCGTCCATATTTTATAAAGATTCATGTTCCCTTCTCTATAATTCATTTTCCCTAAATACTGTATCATCATATGTTTTTCATCCCTGTTATTACCTCCCAATTCTCCCACTCCATCTTGAGGCATCTCTTACCTAAGGCACTTAAATGAGGACCTTGACTACTTCCTATCCCTAATAAAACGTAGCAAACTGTTGTGATTCTTTAAAATAATTAAGAATCAATATTACATATAAAGGCCCATGCACTTTTAAGGTGGGAATTTTCTCCTGTGACAAAGCTCCCCATTAGGATAGTTTATTCCCTGCATGGAGTCTGAGTTTGTAGCAAGCATCTCGAGAAACCAAACCCTTCCATGAGATTTTATGTTTGAACTCTTTATCTGAGTTTTCGTTTCATGCTCATTAAACTGTGGCCAAAAAGCATGGGTCTTTTAAAGTTCAGGGGAAAAGTGCTTATAAAGATCTAAGACTGAGCTGAGGACAAAGCTATATAGCCAGAGGCCTGGCTTCCCGAGAAGGAAGGAGTCGCTCGCTCATCTGTCATGCCTCTGTCTAAGAGGATATTAAAGCCATCCCAAGCTCCTTGCGTTTACAGGCAGTCATGTGTCTCACAATCCCAGGTCTGTCCCAGCGAGTCGTGTGACCAGGGCTACACAGCAGGTCTCCTCCGTGGCTCCCTGTTCAGTGCAATATGGTGGTGGGTAATTAGAGTATTGGCTGCTAAGAAAAAAAGAGAGACAATGAAACCCTTATTATCACCTCCCATCCTCCCAATCACTGTCTAATGTAATTAGAAGAAAGCAATACACCTTTAAAGGAATAATTGAGCCTGCTGGGCAAGCCTTTACAATTCTTGTTCTCTGTCAGTTCTCCTTTTGTTATGACTCCTTGGCTACATTAAAGGTAAGATGAAAACACTCATGAAAGTCTTCAAATCAAAAAGAAAGTTTCTTAAAATAGAAACCTGTAATAAGAGAAGACTGAAGTCTCTCCCTGACCCATGTGTATATATATATACAATATACACACACATACATAGATAGTCCAGACACAAAAGACATTCAGATGGTGTAGGATGTTGGTTTTATGGGTAATACAACAACCTTCAAACACGAATAGCTGATATAATACAGGCCCAGAGGTGATGGATCTTGGGAAATTCCTGTTATATCCTCAGGAAGAGTTCTTTAAGCACATGTTGTTGTCACCAGCAGAATGAAGCCTGGGTCTTGGACTTTGAGAGTAAGTCAGATAGGTAAACCTTTGCAAACTAAAGGCAAACAAGAGGACTGAGGACTCCAGAGATTGTTAGTGGAGCTTTTAATCTCGCAGTCCCCTGTTTTATTCCTGCCCTACTCAGCAGGGACTGGAGTTTGTTTATATTTCATTCCTACCTGTGTGCAGGTGTTTTTTTTTAACTGGTTGGAGAGCTGGCCAAAGATACAGGATCTCTCCACCTCTCTGAAGATGGAGGAAAAAGTAATCAAATATGAAAGAAATAGTAATGTTGTCCATGCTTGGCCAGGAAGAGTCAAGGTCCAAATAGGCCTGTATAAAGCCAGGGAGAATGGGCCAGATCAGAGTCTATGGACGGAGGAAAAGAATAGAGATGAAGAGAGCATACTTTCTATGCTTAGGGAGCAAGAAAATAAGTTGAATTGGATAGTCTGTCCCTAGTAAAGAGAGAGACTATTTCAGAGCGTGTTCTAGAGTAGGAAATGAGATAATGAATGCCTAGAATATACTCAGGCAGCTTACTTGCTGCAAGTTTGAATTGCAGTTAAATAAAAAGAAAGTGGTAAGCTTTCTATATGACCAAGGAGCCAGGGAAAAAGAGTTGTGCTGGCATTTGAGCCAGGAAGTACACGTGGAAGCACTTTGAAGTTTGCTTAAGTCAAGCTGTGTCAGGATAACAGGACAGGGACTGTGCCTTCTATATTTTGATTCTCCCAAGAGATCTCTAATCAGTATCATAAAAATATTATGCACCCCATTACTGGCGAACTGGTTGTTTGATGTCCGGGAAGGAATAAGTAATGAGAGCATGGAATCTAAACATTCAAGGTTAAGTCTTCAGAAGAAAGCCTCTTAAGCCCTCAGATGTCACCAGTGAAGAAATACCAGCAGAGCTGGGCCCCATTTGTGTGTCACACATACACATCACATACACACGCAGACTTATGTGAGATAGAGTTGTTGAAGTTTCTCCCCGTAGGCCCTGCTTAGCTGCTAGTACCCTTGCCCAAAAATTCATTGCCAGTCTCCCTGAGACTCTGCTTTTCTTAATCACAGAATATCCTGGAGAGTCTTATCCAAACCTTAGCCTCCGTTGCAGTGGGGCCTACTCCATCGTATACTTCATTTTCATGTAAGAGCTCCTGCCTCTCCACTACTGTGGAATATTCAGATTAGCACTGTTAGCATCAACCAGAAAATCTGAAAATCAGCAGGAAAGAACTTCCTTTCCTGATTTTAGGATTTGAGATTGGTGATAGAGGGGACCAAGGCTATTGGGATAGAACAATTTGGGTTACAAGACTGTTAGTACAGAGAAGCTCTCAATTTATTTTGAAAGAGGAAAAAGAAGTCCATGCATGCTAATTAAGGGAAGCTGGCTGGTGATACATTTGCCATCCTTCAGTTCTCTGTTAGAGATTTATTTAGGTCAGGTTTTTGGTTAGACCTCTCACCCTCCCAAGAAACAAAGAGTTGTTCAGAAACCTCTTCTGAGGAAGAACCCAATTGACACAACTGATGCTTTGTTTATACTTTATCTTAGTGAGGGGAAATATATATATATATATATATATATATATATATATATACACACACACACACACATATATATATACACACACACACACACATATATATATAATATTGTATTATAGTTCCTAGATACAGGCATGCAAACCCACCATACCAAAGAAATACAAAAAATAAAACATTTATGACTTAGCAGCATCCCATGTGCTGGTATGTTGTGTGCTCGTTTTTACTCAGTTCAAGATACTTCCTAATTTACCTCGTGATTTTTTCTTTGACTCACTGGTTGCTTAAGAGTATGCTTTTTTGTCTGTACTCAAATTGTCTGTTTAATCCCATTAATATTTTTTTGATGAAGCATTTTGCCCTTTTCTTACTGATTTATAAGTAGTATTTGAGACATTGTCATTCAACATTTATTATAAAAATATTTTTACTAATTTGTCATCTGCCTCTTAGCTTGCTTATTTATGATGTTAATAAAACTAACACTGCAAACAAAATTGAAAGATCTTACTGTTCCCTTCAACCATTAACTAGGAGTGTTTTAATTAGTTAAAGCTGCCAGAATGCAATATACCAGAAATGGAATGGCTTTTAAAATGGGGATTTATTGAGTTGTAGGTTTACAGTTCTAAGGCCATGAAAATGTCCAAACAAGAGGTTACCTTCACTCAAGAAAGGCTGATACCATCTGGAACACCTCTGTCAGCTGGGAAGACATGTGGCTGGCATCTGCTGGTGTCTCTGGCTTCTGGACATATCTCTCAGCTGGGAGGGCACATGGCATCATCTGTTAGCTTTCTCTACCGGCTTCTTCAAATGGCTTCACCGGGGACATTTTCTTCTTCATCTCCAAAGGTCTCTGGCTATGTGGGCTCTGTTGGCTCTGTAGGCTCTGTCAGCATTCTCAAAAAAATGGTTCCCTCTTAAAGGACTCCAGTAAGCAACCCCACCTTGAATGGGTAGAGAAACATATCCATGGAAACCATCTAATCAAAAGATCCTACCCGACGATATTGAATGAGGATTAAAGAGTATGGCTTTTCTGGGGTACATGAGAGTTTTAAACCAGCACAAGGTGTTTATTAAATAGTTTTCCATGTATGGCATGAAGCCAAAAATACCAAGACACAAATTACTTTACAGAACAAGGTCATTTAATGTTGGGGGGTTTTGCTTTATTTCTAGTTACAAGTTTCATTATATACTCAAAGATATTTTAGCTCTTAAAAATACTTACATTAAAAAAAGAAAAAAATCTAAAACCAGAAACCTAAGCCCACAACTGGAAGATCTAAAAAATGAAGAGCAGCTTAACTCAAAGTGAGCAGAAGGAAGGAAAATTCTAACAATTAGAGCCAAGTAAATGAAATAGAGAATAAAAATACAATATAAGGAATGGAACCAAAAAGTTAGCTCTTTGAAAAAATCATTAAAATTGACAAGCTTTTAGAAAAACTGACAAGGAAAATAACGAGAGAGGACACAAATATCTAAAATTAGAAATGAAAGGTGGAACAGATCCCACAGACAGTAAAAGGATTATAAGAGGATATGATGAACAACTGTATACCAAGAAATTAGGAAACCATTATGAATTGGATAAAATTCCTAGAAACACACAAACCACCTACATGGACTCAAGAAAATAGATCTGAACAGACCAGTAACAAGAAAAGAGATCAAATCATTGAACAAACTTCCCAACAAAGAAAATTCCAGGACCAGTTGACTTCACTGGGGAATATTACTAAATATTCCAAGAAGAAGTCACACCAATCCTTCTCAGACTCTTTCCAAAAATTTAAGTGGATTGAACACTTCCTAACTCATTCTATGAGGCCAACATCATACTAATACCAAGAGCTAATAAAGAGACCATAGGAAAAGAAAATTAAAGACTAATATATTTTGTGAATACATATGCAAAAATCCTCAACAAAATACAAGCAATTTGAATCCACCAGCACATTAGAAGAATTATATACCATGATCAAGTGGGATTTATCCAGTTATTCATGGGTGGCTCAACATAAGAAAATCAATGAATGCTGTATACCACATTCATAGAACACATGGAGAAAAAACATGTTCATCCCAATTAGTGAAGAAAAGGCATTTGACAAAATCAAGTACCCCTTTTGGATAAAAGGACTCAGAAAACCAGCAATAGAAGGAAATTTCCTCTGCATAATAAACACAGAGCTAATTTCATATTCAATGGAGAAAGACTGAAACTTTCTGACTAATTCAGGAACGAGACAAGGATGTCAACTGTCACCACTGTTATTCAAGATTGTAATGAAAGTCCCAGTCAGAGCAATTAGTCAAGAAAAAGAAAGAAAAGGCATTAAAATTGGAAAGGAAGAAGTAAAACTTCTGCAGATAACATGATCCCATAGAGAGAAAAATCCTGAAAAATCCACAACAATGCTACTGAAGTAAATAAGAAAATTAAACAGAGTGGTGGAATACAAGAATAACATGCAAAAATCAGTAGTGTTTCTATACACAAGTAATGAACAATCTGAAAAGAATACCAAGGAAAAAAATTCCATTTACAGTAGCAACGAAAACAATCAAATATCTACGAATAAACTTAACCCAGGATGTAATGGACTTTTACATGGAAAAAAACAAAACACTTCAAAAGAAATCAAAGAAGTCCTAAATACAAAGTCAGTTCTATCCAAAGCAGTTTACAGGTTCAGTACAATTCCAATCAAAATTCCAGCAGTCTCTTTTACAGAAATGGGAGTGTCACCAAATTTATATAGAAAGTAAGGGCCCTCAATAGCGAAAACCATGTTGATAAAAAGGACTCCATGATTTTAAAACTGTTTTACAAAGATACAGTAAGAAAACAGCCTGATACTGGCAAAAGGACAAGCCTATAGACCAAAGGAATCAAATTGGGAGTTCAGAAGTAAACCCTCACATCTATGACCAATTAATTTTTTTGACATTGGTGGCAAGTCCACTCAATGGGGAAAGAAGCCTTCAACAAATAGTGCTGGGAAAACTGGATATCCAGGTGCAAAAGAATAAGGTAGACCCCTCCCTCACATCAGATACAAAAGTTAACTCAGCAGAACTAAACATAAGAATTAAAACTATAAAACTCCTGAAAGAAAACATAAGGAAACATCTTCAGGACTTTGTGTTAGGCCATGGTTTCTTAGACTTTACACCAAAAGCATGAGCTTGAAAAGAAAAAATAGATGCATGGGACTTCATCAAATTTCAAATCTCTTCTGCATCAAAGGACTTTATTATCATGAAAGTAAAAAGACAACCTACAGAATAGGAGAAAATATTTGCAAACCACATATCCATTAAGGGTTTAACATCCAGAATATATAAAGAAATCACACAGCTCGTTCCAAAAGGATGACCAAGCCGATTAAAAAATGGGCAAAAGACTTAGCTATTTCTCCAAAGAAGATACACAAATGGCCAAAAAACTGATGAAAAGATGCTCAGCATTTTTAGCCATTAGGGAAATGCATATCAAAACCACACTGCGATGCCATTTTACACACACTGGAATGGCTACTATTAAAAAAAAAAAAAAAGGAAAAGTTTTGGAAAAGAGGCAGAGAAATAAGAACACTCATTCATTGTTGGTGGGAATGTGAAATGGTACTGCCGCTTTTACAGTTTGGCACTACCTCAGAAGGTTAAGTACAGTTATCCCTTCCACTTTGCAACTTTCCCATCACAGATTCCATATATCACAGTTTCCACGTATCATGGTTTTCATATATCAAGGTTCAGGCAAAACGGTTGCTAAGGTTGCTGCCATTACGGTGTTAATGATTGGACCATAAGGTATATCAAGAAAAAAAGAGCTCTGTGAGGCCATTGCCACAGGTATACCAGTAACTGCAAAGCATCTGTATAAACCACGAGATATGCATCTCTCTCTTGTAGAAGTTGCAACATTCTTTTGGATGAAGTTTTGTTACTTTAAAAAAAGGCATTCTGGACAATGCTGGCATCATATGAGAAAAGGCTAATCCCTATATGATTCCCTAAAAGAAAATGAAAGAGGAAGGTCAACCTTTACAGATTTTCAAGCCAACACAGATTTTCAAGCCAGCAAAGGCTGGTTTGAAAATTTTTAAAAAAGGTTTAGCCTACGCAATATAAAAATAGTGGGAGAGGGAGTATCCGCCAATCAAGAGGCAGCTAGTGAGTTTCATGAAACGTTGAAAAAAAATTTACATGGATTATCCAGATGGTGGGGGCGTGGTTCCTAACCCCTGTAATGTGGAAGGGATAACTATATAGAATTACCCCAGGACCTGGCAACTCCACTTGTGCGTATAGACCCAAAAGAACTGAAAGCAGGGACTTGAAAAGATATTTGCACACCAATATTCATAGCGGTTTTATTCACCAGAGCCAAAAGGATGGACGCATCCCCTGTGTCCATCAGCAGATTAATGGATGAATAATAATGTGGTGTTTATATACAATGGAATATTATTCAGCGGCGAAAAGGATTGAAGTTCTGATACATGCGACAGACATCATGTTGAGTTAAATAAGCCAGACACAAAAAGACAAATATTATTGTATGATTTCAAATTTATATGAAATAATGAAAAGAAGCAAATTCAGAGAGTCAGAAAATAGAAAAACAAATTTTCAGGGGACAGGATTAGGATAGGAATGGGGAGTTAATGCTTAATTGGTATGGAGTTTCTGTTTGAGGTGATGGAAAAATTTTGTTAATGGAGGGTGGTGATGGTAGCACAACATTTGGATATAATTATCACTGCTGAATTATATAATTGAAAGTGATTTAAAGGGGGAATTTTAAGTTGTATGTTACTAGAATAAAATAATACATAGGACTGTACAACACAAACATTGAACCGTAATATTAAATTTTGGACTACAGCTAAAAGGATAACATAATATTATAATATTAATAATAATATAATATTATATAATAATATAATAATATTTTCATCCACTGTAACAAAGGTACCACAATAATGCAAAGTGTTAATAATAGGAAAACAGTGTGCATTTTATGTATGATTTTTCTGTAAGCCTGCAACTTCTCTAATTAGAAAAAAAGTTTTAATTAATTTAAAACAAAAAAGAAGAAGGAAAAAAAAAGAGTAAGGGAGGGAGCTCCTGGGCATTGGAAGTACCCAATTTAGGTAGAAAGAACATGGAAAGGTATGCGTATTGGGCAAGGGTTAAGAATTACTTGTTTTACCCTAAAAAGTCATCGAAAAGTATATACTTGATTATATTATCACATTTACGTTTGTTTAAAGATCAGTATGGTTAATTAAATTTTTGTACCTCCAAAAATATATTTGATTGGCAAATTAGAGCAGCAACTCAGAGAAAAAGGAAGAGTCCATTTCTGAGAAGGTCATTTGGGTGAAAGGCCTGGAATAGATCCCAAAGAACTGGATCTGAATTTGATCTGGGTGTGGATTTGCTTTGGACACTACAGAACCCACAGCGCATACTTTGCGAGGCCTCGGTGATATAAATGAGGGTTGTCCTGGAAGGAGAAAAGCTGAACCTTGTAGCCTTCTAAGAAACAGTGTTCCTGGAGCCGGTTTAGGAAATGGAAAAGACTAGGCCTCAAGGGAGAAGAATTTGATAATGGCAGATGCACTGCTCAGCTTTCAGCACACACTCACCGGGACCACAACTTTGTGTTTTGAGTTGCTGTGAGCAATGATGGTCTACATAGCAGGTACTTTTTTTCTGGCCACCATTAAAAAAAATATTAGTAGCATTTTTGAATGCCAGGTGAGTTAAGAGTGCTGGACCAGGAAATGAACATGACCGTAAATTTCGAGTCATACATCAGGACAAACTGAACCCTAAAGCCTCTTGGATATCCAGATTGCTGAAAGAAGCAATTACATAATCTCCCTGAGTTGAATTCCTTTTCTGCAATAATAATACCTACCTTCAAACTCTATTGTATCTTCGACTTAAAATCCTCAGTTAAGGGTGGTGCAGTGGTGGCTCAGCAGGCAGGGTTCTTGTCTGTCATGCCAGAGACCTGGGTTCAATTCCCAGAGCCTGTCCATGCCAAAAAAAAAATCATTTGTTGAGTGATCCAATATCCTTGTTTTATCACGTAATAGACGGAAGGGCATAGACCCCATTATGTGAACAGCTCAAACCCACGGATTGCATTAGTGACAAAGTAAAGAATGTGATTTCTGTCAGATCTCTTCCCTCTAGACAGGGCATGGACGTAAGAACCTTCCCGATTTTATTTTTCTAATTCAAACATCCAGAAAATGCTGTTAGGATATTCAGAGAACATGTCTCAGTTTTTGTATTGTAGCCCTTTACTTGCTTTGTCGACCCACCGAAAAGATGACAATAATCAGTATAGAAATAGCTGTTTGTTCAACAACAGAATACCTGTATAAAAGAGATCCAGTCTAGTCCTTTCCCTCTTGATAAACCTTCAAACATCAGTCTTTCACAACTGATGATTCTTGTTACCAGGTCTCCTTTTAAAAACTTGAAATTTGTTGCCTTGCAGTGCTCCAAAGGACAGCTTAATTCAACTGAATCCATAAAGAGATAATTGCCGGGGTTAGTTAGGCATGAAAACCCAGCTTGAAGATATACTGCGGCTCCACTCTCCTGCTGACGATTAAAGTAACTTAATGATCTGGAGCTGTGTAGGAGTTTCCAGAAATAACGCTATAATGGTCAACATGCTGCACTTAGGAGCTAAAGAAAGGGAACTGTTTACTATCTTTTAGACAATTGCTGGAACCTACCTCATATTATCTTTATCGAAGGACTCATCCATAATGAAGAAAGAGCAACTTATTACAGCTCAGATTAACACAAAATAAACTCATGAGTGATCACACTCAGATTTTCAAAATTATGGTGGAGATATTATTTGAGCAGATGCTTTAGAACAATGCTGATTTAAAAGTCAGAGTTTAGGGGGAACCAAATAAATGGCTTTTTAAAACAAGGTGTTAGAGAACAAAGTTAAAAGTGGTTTTGTACCTACAAGGTAAAAGGCTAAAAATGGTCATTTTAGCATTGTGCTTAGTTTCCGAGAAACCTACCAATGTTCCACGATTTGTTTAATTAGTGAGTAGGCATGCACGCACAAACATTGCACTTATGGAATATTTGGAAGTCAAAAAATTTCTCAAAAACTCAACGCCCCTGGATTACCTTATATCCTAATCCTGCTAACCTTTTAGCTGCAGGCTTGACTATGCAAGGCATCTAAGGTGAAACTAGCAGAGTTAGAAAAATAAAATAAGACATCTAAAATATTTTTCAGTACATAATTAAACTTATAACTAGAAATAAAGCAAAAACCCCACACACTAAATGACCTCGCTTTGTAAATAAATTTTGTCTTAGCATTTCTGGCTTCAAGTCATATAGGGAAAACTATTTCAGAAACTAATTAGTGATTGAAAGGTACAAGATCCTTGAATTTTGTTTGCAGATTATTAGGTCCTTAATACCATAAATAAACAAACTTAAAAGGCAGGTGGCAAATTAGTAAAAATATTGCTATAATAAATGACAAATGGTTAATATCCTTAACATACAAATAGTACTTTAATCAGTAAGAAAAAAAAAGCTTCATCAAAAAAGTAGCTAAAAGATTAAACAGACAATTTTCACACACACAAAAAAACTGCTTAAAAAACATGAAAAAATATTCAACCAGTTTAGTATTCAAATAAATGTAGACTCTGTAGACTGAGACAATAATGAGATATCATGTTTAGATTCTCAAATTAGAAAAAAAAGAAATAAATTATAATGCTTGCAGAACTGAGTATAAAGGGAATGGGCATATTTAACAATGGTGGAAATATAAAAAAGGTACAAACTTTCTGCATGATATTCTAAAAAGTATATATCAACTGTCCTAATACCCTTGGATCTCCCTAACTCAAAGTACATACATTTGCCTAAGGAAATAATCATTCTTCCTTTTTAAAAAACTTACTATAAAAGAATGTTCATTAAGGAAAAAATGGTGAAACAATAAAAGCTCAACAATAGGAGATTGGTCAACTAATTCATGGTATATCCATAAAATGGGATGTGATTAAAAATCATAATCTTCAAAAATATCAAGCAAAATGAAATATTACAAAACAATACATATTATGAGCCCAATTTTGTGCAAAAACTATATATTAAAAAAAAGCATATATCATTAAGACTGGGAAGAAACACATGCAAGTGTAATAGTACATTTGCATTTACTTCTGGTAGTAAATATGAGACGTTTTTACTTTTTTTTTTATGCTTTCCCCATATTTCTCAACTTTTTGCAATAAATTTTTATAATAAAATTTTAATAATAAGAAAACAAAGGATTAAATACTACTAATACTTGGGTGGGCCACGGTGGCTCAGCAGGCAAGAATGCTTGCCTGCCATGCCAGAGGACCCGAGTTCAATTTCCGGTGTCTGCCCATGTAAAAAAAAAAACAAAAAAAAAAAACGTAAATATTACTAATACTTATAAAATAATGTTAGCCATCCTCAGGTCTGAATGAATTATTTACTTAAAGCTAAAAAAAATAATATTAAATCTGAGGATAGCAGCAGAATAGACAAAGAATCAAAACATGCCATTTAAATTGTTTATATCAAAGGGAATCAAATGACTTCATGTTTTACTTTTCACTTGCTTGATTTTTGTCTAGTCAGAGGGCACATAAAGGAATCAGAAGAGTCACTGGCGAAGACGAGGTGGAAATTGAATGTAGTATGTTCTAGTTTGCTAGCTCCCGGAATGCAATATACCAGAAACAGAATGGCTTTTAAAAAGGGGAATTTAATAAATTGCTAGTTTAACAGTTCTAAGGCCGAGAAAATGTCCCAATTAAAGCAAGTCTATAGAAATGTCCAATCTAAGGCATCCATGGGAAGATATCTTGGTTCAAGAAGGCCGATGAGGTTCAGGGTCTCTCTCTTCTAGTGAGAAGGCATATGGCAAACACAGTCAGGGTTACTCTCTCAGCTGGAAGGGCACATGGCGAACACGGCATCATCTGCTGGTTTTCTCTCCTGGCTTCTCTTTTCATGAAGGTCCCTGGGAGGTGTTTTCTTTCTTCATTTCCAAAGGTCGCTGGCTGATGGTCTCTGCTTCCTGGTGCTACAGCGTTCTCTGCTCTCTCCAAATCTCCTTCATTCTCCAAAATGTTTCCTCTTTTATAGGACTCCAGAAACTTATCAAGACCCACCCAAATGGGTGGAGACATGTTGTCACCTAATCCAGTTTAACAACCTCTCTTGATTAAATCACATCTCCAGGGAAATGATCTAATTACAGATTCAAACATACAGTACTGAATAGAGATTAGAAGAAACGCTGCCTTTACAAAATGGGATTAGGATTAAAACATGGTTTTTCTAGGGCACATACATCATTTCAAACCAGCATATAGTAGGAGCCATGGGTTCACGTCTTCTTTTCTTTTGCAGCAAGGACTTAGGCTGATCAGCTATCTGAGCCTTTCAATGAGGACTTGAAAAGGGAATCTATTGCAAATATTTGTTATTATCTCAGGAAAGCACGCCGATTGATTTGTCAAATCAGCATTGACAATTAAGAATTGGTTGAAATGCTCCAGTGAACTCTGTTGCAGAACTGTTTCTATTCCGGCTTGCAGCCTAAGAGCTCTGTCCTCCAAGCCCCCTCTTCATGTCCTTTTGTTTCACCCAGCACAGTGCTTTTCTAGGGTCTAACAAATATTTGTTGAATTATAAAAGCATGATGCTAGGTCAGTTCATATTTGGGATTCAAGTGAATGTCACAGAGTAGATTTATATCACATTTATGCAGCTTCATTATTCCAAGGGACTCCCTCACCTTACTAAAATACATCACTGCAAGAATGCTTTCACTGTCTCCATATTTTGAATTTTAATTGTTCAAAAGTTGTAATAAAAAATCTGATGAATATGAGAGCTACTTCTAAGTAAGATTTTAAAAGAAGTGAAATTTGTCTCACTCTTTTTCTCCACTTTTCCCATTCTGCACCTCCAGCACTTGAATTTTATACACTTCTGAAGAGACTGAATACCAGAGGGTGAGGGGCAACCCCATTCTTGGATCACTGAAGCTTAGAAATAAATGGATGTTTTTTAAGGATAACCATTAAATTTCAAATTTAATTATTTTCCCTAATTCAATCTTGTTTTAAAATTATTTTCAAAACTTTCTGTTCTTTGTCATATTTCCTTTGGCCATTACAAATAAAAATTATTATTCCCACCAACTTCACCATGCTTCATTGAGCACAAATTATATTACAACATTTTCCAGAGACTCTTAATTCCAGAGGGAGAGGAATTTCCGAAGAGATTGCTTGGTTCACATCACTAGAGCAGAAGTTTAAACTAGCTGCCCAAGGGCTAAATGAAGCCCAATGATTAAATTACTTGGAATGGGTTTAGATTTTAGTAATTAGTTCCCAGTATTTAAAAACTGGGAGATTTAATATAAAATATCTAGAAATCCAGGGGCTTTTGACAAATCTTTAAACCCAAAAAGCTGGTTGGATGCCTGACTGAGCAGCTGACCTTTTAGAGGGACCTGGCTCCCACTGGAGCTTGCTTTATTTGCCAGCAATACCTGCCATTTTTTTTTAAATGCAATTTTATTGAGATATATTTATACGCCATACAAACTATCCAAAGTATACAATCACTGGCTCAGAATATCATCACATACTTGTGCATACAAGCCCATAATCAATTTCAGAACATTTTCATTACTCCAAAGAAGAAATAAAAAGAATAAAAGAAAATCGAATCCCCCCCATATTCCTAATCTCCTTCTATTATTGATCCTTAGTATTGGTGTGGTACATTTATTACTGCTGATGAAAGAATATTAAAATATTACCATTGGGCGGGCGACGGTGGCTCAGTAGCAGAGTTCTTGCCTGCCATGCCAGAGACCCGGGTTCGACTCCCAGTGCCTGCCCATGTCAAAAAAAAAAGTAAAAATTACTGTTAACTATAGTCATAGTTTGCAACAGAATACCTGCCTTTTTTGACAAGTTTTTAAATTTATTTAAACATATTATAGTGGAAAAAGTATAAGATAATGTCCTTGAACAATGATATTACCAGTCATTAAAGTAGAGTTGCAACCAAGGGAGTAGCTGTCTGATTTACTCAGCTTTGTATCATGCACTTTGGTGTTAGGTATGTGACTTTCCTTTCCGTGGTAATATGTTGAATGTGAAAACATCCAAATTCTGAAGGGTGTGGATAGCCCATTGAGCAACCTCCAAGAAGCTCACACCTAAACTGCATACAGAGAATGGCCAAGAAGCAAACACTACAGGCCCACGTGTCAATTTTTTTTTAATCTGCCATTAAGAATGAATCATTAACAAACGATAACAAAAACCTAGTGCAAATTTATTTATTTATTTTTTATTTGCATGGGCAGGCAGCCCGGGTCTCTGGAATGGCAGGCGAGGACTCTGCCTGTTGAGCTGTCATGGCCCGTCCCCTAGTGCAAATTTATGATGGCTTTTAAACTTCCATGTATTGGAGGGATTCGGAAGAACATAGATTGCTGGTTGGGAAATGGGCTACACTGCAGAGCTAAATTCCTGTCTCATAGAGTCTGGTGTTTCGATATCCAAATCTCACTTAATACAGATCAGTCAAATGTCATTGGTCTGTTATAGTCAGATGAAATCTTGGATGATGAGTTAAAGGTTAAATGAAATTAACTCAGACCCTCTTTCATCCTGTAAATCGCCACTGTTTGTTGACACTTTGATGACTATTCACTCCTCCCTTTCTTTCTCCAGTCTGTAAAAGGCTCCTCAGATTCACAAAGGTTAAAGCCAAGGTCTTGTTTTATTTTGTTTTAATCTTCCCTGGATGATTATTTAAATAGAAATTGCCTGTACTTGTTCCCATGTGCCCACTTAATAACATAAAGGATGCTAACGTATGCTAAACCCTTACGTGCGTTATATTATTTCATTTTCACAAACCTCCCTGATAACATGCATTGTTAGAACCACCTTTTTAAAGGCAAAAAAGCTGAAGTTTTGAGAGGCTAATATATTTATTATAGCTTAAGTGGTCTGCTCCCAAACTGCTGCTTTTAACCACTATTCCACAAGCAAAGCAGCCTTAAAAATATACCATGTCCATTTTTAACAGGGGTGAGAATTAAAAGTTATGAAAATTGGGTTTGGGCTGGGGACCCAGGTTGTGTCAATGAACTGAAGAGCAGAAGAAAATGCGATTCAGAGAAGGCCAAATGCAAACCAATGCATCACTGAGGAAAAAGTTTGTGGAATTATTAGTATTATTAGATGATGAGCCGTTCACATCACACCATCTGCAGAGAGGTGCAGTGAAGTTAGAGAGAGTTCAAAGGAGGCAACCTTTAACAGCCAAGGAGAAAAGAAAGGGGCTTGAACAAGAAGAAACAGATAAGAGTAGCATGTTCTATTCTAGAAAGTTGAATGCTGAGTAGAAGTAGGTATATAAGGGATGCAGAATAATATACCAACTCCTAGAAATCTAGCAGCAAAATAGTCTACAATTTGGATACATTGAATTTGGGGTTGAGTACATTAGGGCAAATAAATTAAAATACATGTCCTCCAGCAAATAAACTTTAAAACCTTATGCTGAGAATTGGTGTAGTTTTGGGGATGTGCACAGAGTATCCATATTTTTAAGGTTTAAATTATTAATAAATAAGAGAAATTAATATGTTCCACATGTACATCTTTATTTTCTAAGTTTGATGTATACATTGCGGCCCTTTTCAAAATACAAATCTGATCATAGGATGACTTCTTCAATTTAAAGCGGCTGCTCACTGCTTTTGGCTGTTAAGGACGAAAAATCCATTACATTTGTCATACAGGGAAATGAAACTTCTGGCCTTTATTTTTGGAGCTTCTGCTGGAAATTGCATTCATCCTTGCTAGCAAATTTAGCCTTTTTTTGTGTGTATGTGTGAAAAGAAATAATTTCTTTTTTTTTGAGGTAAAATTCGTGTAACATAAAATTCACCATTTTAACTATTTTAAAGTGACTTCCAGCACATTTCTCAATTTGTACAACTATCACTGTCCAATCATAGAACATTTTCATCACCGCAAAAAGGAGCCCCATAGCCATTCAGCAGTCACGCCCCATTATGCCTTTTCTTAGCCAAACAACTACTAATCTGCTTTCAGTGACTATGGATTGCCTATTCTGGACAGTTCATATAAATGGAATCCTACAGCACATGGCCTTTTTGTAGCGAGTTTCTTTCAATAACTTAATGTTTTCAAGGTTCCATGTTGTAGCATTATCAGTAAATCCTTCCTATTTATGGTTGAATAATGTCCCTTTATATCACTATGCCATACTTTGTCTATCCATTCATTAGTTAATGGACATCTTAGTTGTTCCCACTTTTTAGCTATTGCAAAAAATGCTGCTATAAACATATGTGTATGAATTTATTTTCAATTTTCCTGGGTGTATGTTTCAGATTGGAATTAATTTAGTCATGGTGTATGATAATCTCTTTAATATGCTGCTGGATTGAGTTTCCTAGCATTTTGTCGGAAGATTTTTGTATGTGTGCTTGTTAGGGATACTGGTCTGTTTTTTTTATGAGAGATTCAACAGTGGCCTTTTTTGACAGTTCTTACAGCCCCCATATTTCAGGAAGCTGCTCTGCCTTCAAGGGCCAGGTCAGGTCCCTATTTCATAGCACCTGCCTTTCAAACAACCACCATTGCTTCCCCAACCAGCAGGCAGGTGCCAGGCCTGCCCTTGCCATTTCGTGTCTAGCAATTGTAAGAGGTGAAAGCCTTGGAAACATCTGTTGCATGGAGGAGCCCCATGCCCTCTGAGCTGCCACTCTCCAGAGCTGATTCTGCTTTGGGTAAATTAGGGATCAAGAGGTAGTGTTAGCATTTTTATTTTGTTTTATGGAAAAACATAGGAAAAGTGGTTTTGTGTATGTAAACTTAAGACATGGCTGTGAAATTAATATCTTTTAAACTATGATGTAAGAGAGACCAAATTCTCCCATTTCTATTTAAAAATAAGCCCTACCCTCCTCAGCTCCTTTATCCCCTCCTTTGTTTTATATATCTCCATCTAACATACTGTATATCTTTCCCTTAATTATTTCGTTTACTGTACCTTTCCAACTGGGAAGGAAACTCCAAGGGGGAAGCGTTGTTTGTCTCCTTTGCTCAAGGCTGCATCTCCAGAGCCTTGGCATACAGTATATTCTCCCTACATATTCGTTGAATAAGTTTCCTTTGCCCAGAAAAACTACGCAGAAAGCAGCCATTAGCCCCAAAGTAAATTTTCATTGGAACCTGGTCTGGATTTTAAAGAATCTTACTGCGGTAGTATTCAATTGTGACCTTTTAAAATGGAGATTCTTGGGATGACTCCCAGGGATGAATCCAGACCTGGCACCGTGGGATCAACAATTCCATACTGACCAAAGGGAGAAAAGAAGTGTAATTAATAAAGTATCAGTGGGACGGGCCACGGTGGCTCAGCAGATAAGAACGCGAGCCTGCCATGCCAGAGGACCCGGGTTCGTTTCCCGGTTCCTGCCCATGTAAAGAAAAAAAAATAATAAAAAAAAAAATAAAAGTATCGGTGGCAGAGAGAGTTCAAATAGAGTCGAGAGGCTCCTCTGGAGGTTGCTCTTACTCAAGCTTCAGTTAGACCTTGCTACCTGTCATAACCTGCCAATCCGCAACCAGGACCATTCCTGCCAATCCTAAACAACACCTAGGGCAATATATAAGATTCCACAAGGGTTCCATGTACTAGACTAACTTTCCAGAAACCTACAACCTCCAGATGGGTCCCTGGTCCAGAGAGGTCCCTGGTCCAGATGGGCCTTGCAACTTAGCCCAGCCTCTCCAGAACATCAGATAGTTCCATCTGATGTTCTAGATGTTCTATCTGATGTTCTGGAGAGACTGGGCTAGGTTTCAGATCCTATATTAGTGACAGATCATTCTAATATCAAAAATTTAGAATTGCCATAGCCCAAACATCGCTTAAGAGAGGAATGGAAAGATCAAAGGTGATGGTGAAGTGATACAGAGAAGATAAGATTTAGCAAACGAATATGAATCATTAAATTGACATCTCTTTTAGTCTCCAGTATTTTAGAACAACTAGAAGTAAAAACCTAAAATTTTGGCATTGTAACCCATCTCAAACTCTGAAATATGTTCTACAGCTAATTGTGGTGCTGTGCTTTGAAATTTATAGCTTTTTTGAATATGTTATTTTTCACACACAAAAAAGGAAATAATGTCAATTGTGATGATAAAAAAAAATGTTTAAGCCCTCTAGCTTCCTATATTCTGGAGCAGCTAGAAGGAAAAATATGAGAGGATCGTATGGTAGCCCATAACAAACTCTGGGATCTGTCCTGTAACTGCTTGTTGAAGAGTGCTTTGAAAAATATTGCGTTTCCATTTCTTTGCTTTGTATAAACGTTATACTATACAATGAAAAGCTAAAAAAAAGGGGGGGGGGATTCCTATTAAATCCCGGGATATGGGGAGGGGACGCGGGTCTCGAACTATAGTGCGCCGTTAGAATCACCTTGAAGGCTTAGGAAAACGCCGTCTCACCCTTAGAAATTCTAATTCTGAGCCGCGCAGGGGCCAAGGGCCCTGGTTTAAGGAACACCATCTATGACTAGCACGTGGTGTATTCTCAATACGTGCTAAGTGGAAGACCAGTCTCTCTGCAGCAGAGCTTATGACCATTCTCCGTTGGTTCTGCAGCTCTGCGGGCTTTAGCAACGAATAACGAAAGTCCCAGGGACAAGTACTCTTCTTGCCATTTTGCAGACTAGGAAACACTGATCCACGCGCTCCTCCTAGCTTCCTCTCGGTTTATCCGGCTCCCACCGGGACGGAGGACAGAAAGGACAGAGGTAGGAAGGGCCAGGCAGAGCTACCGAGACAAAGAGGGAAGAATAAAGTGCGCGGTGGCCCAGCGTCCAGCCCGGACTTCCCCGCGACGTGAACGCCTCCTGGGGACAGCCTTTTGCTTCAGTCCCCTGAGGCACAGGGTTGGAGACTTCTAGGCGCGTCCCGCTGCAGACGTGGAGGACGAGGGTGGGGTGGGGGCGGG